>DVXP01000632.1:0-18896 GCA_018235645.1 Junonia grisea | reverse complement strand
TCGATGAAGTTTTTCAACTTTCTTTTCAATCATAAAATTCATATATCTTTATAATATAAATTAACAATATTATAGAAAATATGTCGGTTGCTTTTTTGATTCGGGCCTCATCTTGGCATTCTCCTTTAGCACTTGAAAATCCAGTGGTGCTAGCCAGGGTTTGAACCCGCGACCTTTGGTTAAGATCCACGTGTTTGCACCACTAGGCCATCTCGGTTCATTTAATTTTAGACATATTTTTTTCCTAATAATATGGTTTTTGATTATTTATCTTTCAATGGTTTGTTTCATTGTTTTATCGCAGTTTCTGATACGATTAACAACAACTTTCATGTCTATCGTCAGTATAATAAAATAGTAATTATCTATTAGATATTAAAAATATTTTTAAAGTAAATCATAACGGAAAAGGATGACGGAATATAATTTTTATCTATTAGTGTTATAAAGTTGTAAAGAGGTCGAGTATAATAAATTCTAAATTTGTTCGTAGAAAAAATAATCGTAAACAATCTTATCATATCGATATAGATCATAATCGATTTTAGGTTTTAGTTCGTCAAGTCAGTGTAATAATACTCCAATACTTTAGGATCTTACCATACAAAGTGACCCATTATGGCAGAAAGGGGAGTTATTTCAAATAGTACGCTAGTCATATGAAAGATTATGAATTACATTTTTGTGGCGTAAACGTTTTGTCAGTCAGAGTCGAAATCATACCAAAGTCATTGAAATTCGTTTTTGATAATACAAATAGCAATAACTTTTTTAAACTTTTTTAAACTTGACAAACTTGGGGAGTATACTATTGATGGTCACAGAGGGGAGGAAGGTATCAAAAAATCTTCAAAATAGGTCTACTTTTTGCAATTACAATTAAAGTAGTGTTTGCTTTAATAAGTTAGTAACTCACCATCGGGTATTTCGTTCATGCAGACATTTAAGACACTTTAATACCTCAGACTCTTTCACACCTATCAGAATAGAGATAGTATTCGATTTCCTTGGTGAATAAATTTATAAGTACCTGCTTGGTTTAGGTTCCGAAGCAATGATCTGAAGAATTCACTTTTTTACTGAATTACTTTAGTCTACGTAACTACGTAGAAATTAAAATATACCTAGTTTAGTTTTGTTTTTTAATTGAGGTCAATTAATTAATAAAGTTTCTTATATTAAAGTAAGAGAGCCGAAAGCTAATCCTTCGTGTACATGTTTTCTAATATTTTCTATTTTGTTACATTATTCTTTACTTACATTTTTGGGTTCTTTACCTTTGCAAATTTATACATATATACATAGATTTATAAAGAAGAATTATCTGAAACCGTAACATCTAGAACCTTGAAGCAGGAATATTTCTTCTTTAGTATAGCGTTAAGAAAAAAAAAATACCACTTCTAAATGGACTAAAAGTACTACACCCATTTAGTTGATAATAATACTAGTTTAGTATTTAGTTGATAGGAAATACGAATTAATATTTATCTAATATATTACAGGTATGGCATGTCTCCACGGGTATAGGATACAAACTTGTTCTCCCGGCGGCAAGAAGTACGCCTTCGAAGTGATGCCCACCGAGCCCAAGCAGAGGCACTTCTACTTCCACACCGAATCCGAGATGGATAGGAAACGGTGAATTTTATATAACTCTACTTTTCGTTTATTATTATATATTTACTTATTGTACAGTAAGTCATATTAATAGATTGTGAATGGTAGAATTAAAGTAATGTGTTTTTTTTAATATGCATCCATGGGCTCACAGTTACCTATGCCTTGATTTTCCATTGTTTAAATTTTTTTTACTCTATGCGTACAATCCTTTATCAACTAGAACTTAGAACTACTTCAACTTAATATTTCTAAGGACGCAAGTCCAAACCTGACATAATATTTTATATTCCTTATTTACTTATATAATTTTACTAATAATTAGAATTAAAATTATGTTAACTCTACATGACTTTGGTTTATTGTTATTTTTACGAAATTACAGGAAATCTTTGGGCATATAAAATTGGTGATATAATAAAAATTATTTTAATGTTGTTAAAAAGTAGAGTTTGAAAAGTGACTTGAAATTTTATACAGAAAATATCGTTATGAATTAAACGTTAGTTAACAACACCAACTTTTTGAACAAAATAATGTAGAGTCGCGTTTAATACTTAAAAAGTACACGGTAATTTTAATTGTATATAAATCTTATTTTGATTTATTTATTATTTCCCAGGTGGATGGCAGCTCTAGAATATTCGATAGACCGATGGATGAAGGCCGGTTGACGACGACACTTCACTTCGGATTCGTTTGAATTTGTGTAACCATAGACTCGATACAAATACACAAAGTTCCTTTTTCATTTCTTTTCTTTTTATTTTCACCTTTTTATATTCTGTTTTTATTAAAAAGCATAACTAAAACCCTTTTCTAAATCTCCTATATTGTTTGGTAGCTCCGTATTATCTTTTTTTCTATTATATAAAATGAATTACTATAGCAAATTATTTATTAAAAGTTGAAATTCTTAATATAAATTTTATAAACAGTTTACAGTTGCAAATATCACGACAACGTTAATTCCCGTCCTTATACGTTACTGACAAATTATTATTTTTATCACAAATCCGATAATTTGAAATTATTTACCAAATATAAAAAAAAAAATATTATGAAAATAAATACAAAAATATAATAGCACTTTATAATTTTTTAAATAAAGTATATTTAAATAATTTCTACCATTTCTTTAACAGAGGGTCATAATAAACATCGAATATGAAAAAATATTTAAAAGTAGCTTTAATTGAGATGATTCTAAAATAGATATTTAATAAAATATTTATTATCGGTGTATTTAAAAAATCAAGGTAATATTATCTTGTAAAACTCGACTGAGGAAAGACTAGAGAGGATTTTGAAGACGAAAATCATACGAATACTTAAATGCGACATAAAAATATTACTCGGGTTAAGAAAATTGACTCAACCCTTAATATTATCAGTAGAAATTTATATAAAAAATAGTATAGTATATAGGAAAAAGGAAATTTATCCTATACTAGATATTTACGTACAGAGAAAATTAGTATGAAACGTTTGAAGAAAAAATATGATCGTGTTTAAAAATGGTGTAGATTTTATTCAATATTGGCAGCAAATTTAATAAATTAGTGGGAATGTTATTTATAGGACGTCCAAACTGAAGCTATATAGATATAAATATTATATAAATGTGCCAAGCCAGTAACAAAGTATTATTTGTAGGTATATATTTAATCAGATTTTTAAATATTAATAATATGTATTTCAAGAATATATAGCACAATGAATATATTATACAAATGAAACAAGAAAATAGTACTTGCCTTTGAAATTACATATATTATATTATTTTATGTTTGACGTAACATAATTTTTAATTAATGTGATATGGATAAATCCCCGAAATATAGACTCTATTAGACTCTACTAAAGAGTTAAAATGTCATATTTCTGGTTTCTAAAATTTTGTTTTTCATTTGTTTAATAAAGTTTTCATTTAGTGTTTCGTCTTGATAAATTTGATTTATGTATGTCGTTATTTATAACTTTTGGTACATTAAACAATTGTTTCGTATATCCCTACTTATCACAACTTAAAATTCACAAGAGTTTTTAGTCATTATGTTTTGAACACAAAAATACGTAAATAATAATATATTTCATTATTTAAAAAGTCCACCTTCCAATTTTGGATTATTAATAATAAAATGTGCATTTACATAATTTCATAAAAATATTTATTATATAATATTATAAAGACATAAAATATGTATTGTAAATAAGAAATACGTGTAATTATTTATCGATTTTTGCTTATTAATCGTCGTAATAATAATGTAGAGTATAAAATAAATATCATTTGTGGGAGGTTAAAAATTCTCCAGTAGAATGTGGTCCAGAATAGTGACTTAACTTGTGCATTAAAATCGATAAATAATAAGAAAAAAATGTAATCCGTAACGTATGTACATAGATAATAAACGCTCAAATATATTTAAATAATAAAAAAAATAAAGAGACTTGATCATAAACTGATTTTTGTTAAATGCTTATAGACGTAGAGTTGTATACTAGTGGGTGTTTAAATCGGTAATTAAGTGAAAAATATCGAAGTGTTTAAGAATCTGAAAAATTATAAGTGCACGTTGAACATTAGATATGTACGTAATTGTTTCATAGATATATCAATAATTTAAAGATTAACATTATTGTAATGTGTTCATTGTAAGTACTTCAAGAGATAATGGAAAAATTTAAAGATTTCGTTTTAATTTTAAAGTATGCATTAATGTTATCACGCCATTATTATTATAATCTATATGTATATCAAAGTTACATCGTAAGTATAATTTTAATCATCACGTTACAATGTCGGAATATATAAATTTTTGTTAAGAATAATTTTATTAAAATATGAATGAATAAAATACGCGTAGAGATCAGTGACATAATTATTCATATTTCTTTAAAACATATTTTAAATTATATATGTGACTGTATGTATAGGATTCGTTGTAATAAAGTATTGAAAAATTAATCGAATTTTATTTAATCGTAACATTTATTTTTACGAAGGACCAAAAATAGAGTCACCAATACATACAAGCCGAATTTTAATTTAAATAGATAGAGTTGGTATTTTTCTGCAGTGGTCACAACGCATAAAAAATACCAGCTCGTATCTATTTCAACATAAACAAAATCTTTTATTATCAATTAGCAAGTACGGGCGAAATTCACGATCGAACGAAACATTCGAGGGCGGCGTTAATTTACACGACTTATAAGCTACTAACACGAAAAATAAACAATCTGGCGATATCCTTCCCTTTTTTATTGCTTCCAAAGTAAAAACGGTACGAAGGCTTCGGCGGGCGCGGCGAGGCGGGAGGGGGGCGGCTACAGGAGCGCTACTGCCTCTGACGGCGCGGGTGCAGTAGTACGCGCCCAACTCCCACCAGTCGCGCGCCGCTTGCGCACACGCAGCCTTCGCGCCAAGCAAAATTAACCTATAAAACATACAGTGTACCGACCGCGTATGAAACTTTATCAGTGGATTACAGTGTGAAGAACTCGAACTGTGATGTGCCCATACGTAACCGATACGCGTGCAGCGTGACGGCAATAACTCTTATGTGTCGTCTATTAACTGTTTATGGCCTGTGCAGTGCGTCTATTGTTGTGTGCGCTTCCACTAATCCCCTATTCACCTGTCCACGCCGAATGCGGTTAGACTGTGAAATGTGACAAAAAATTGCAATGATCTATCATTGTTCGTTGCGGTCCTACGGTTTGTAAACTTTGTGGGCGACTACCTGACTGCTCCGGGGTTGGAGGCGTCGGACGATCGATCGGACAACCCGTCGCCTTGTGAGTTCGATTTTTTATAGAATATGTAATTTAATACGGCGGATGTGGAATAAATTGGGTAGGCAGGGTGCGTTTAACGCTACCTGTTTTATTTATCATGGTCATGTGCGCGGATGTGTGTTATAAAATTCATGTTTATAATTTTTTTGATTCAAGATACCACCCAAGATACAATGGTAGATGTAACGGTCTGTGGTTACCGCTATTGTTTTGGTTTATAACTTCGCCACTGTTTAAAATTATTATTATATGTATCTTTGTTGAAGGAATATAACAAAGAGATCATACTATTTACAAGTAATTAGATGTTTATAATCCACTTATAGTACTTATTTAAATATAATTAATATCAACATATATTTACATAGAGCTTAGGCAAAAACATTTATGTAATTGTATTCGCAATACTATTATGTACATACTCGTATGTGTGTTACTACTATGTAAGTATGTATTAAAACAGATAAAGTGGTAATTTTTTATTTAAGTAAAAATAAAATAAGAATGTTGCATTGTTTTTGTGTCCCACTGTACAGGTGTAGAGACGGACGGCAGACAACACTTCCTACATTAGTGGCGGCGATAAGAGAGGGACGTCATGAAATATTTTTCTACAATTTACCTAAAATCCTCAATGATAAATCTAATAAAGCTCTACATACATAAAAAATAGAGTTTTCCAAAACGATCAAGAAAAGTTTTAACTTTGGATGGTATTGATACTACATGTATGTACATTGATACTACATACAGTATGTAATTGTAGCATCAAATACTAATGGAAAATAACTTATTAAAGATAGTCTTTAAATAATTTGTCATTTCATATATCTATCAAATCATGTTTATCGATCATTATAAGAATTTTATAAACAGCATTCTACATTTCACACATTTTGTCTTATATACAGCAAGGTAGAGTCAAAAACCTGCATACTAAAACGAAAACAAAGTCCCAGGCACAGCACGCGTTTAAAAAGCTATAGGAAATCTCCTATAGCTTTTTAAAATTCTTTAATAAATACGACTTTAGTCACAGTTATTTTAACAGTACCTAGTGTAATAACTATATAATGAACGAATCGACAACTAAAACTTATTATGTATTTAAGTACATTTTAATAACTCAAATCCTTCTTTTGTCTTTTCTAAAGATCATCAGGACTCAGCAAATGACAAAACACAAGAACACTAGTTTAAATAAAGAGTAATCTCCTAATCCTAGGCAGCCTTGTATTTTTTCAGTAGTTGCCCAGTCATTGTTAGAATAAGCTACTTATGTGCTTGATTTCGCTTTATCACTTCCAGTTTATAGAGAATTTCCTTAACAATATTTAATAGTATTACATTAAAATTAATTAAAAGTATGTCCTCATACTCAACTTTAACATATAATTTAGGTAGATAAAAACTGATAACTAAATGGATTTTGACAAACGAAGTGGCAAAGCATCATTAGCTTGCGTGCTAAATTATGTTTATAGGTAACTTACTTTCCCTTTGAGAATGGAACATTTTTGCAACCTAAAGGCCTCCTAGGGGTCACCGGGACACCCACCTGAAAAACGGAATAGTCTCGTCCAAAACGGGACGTCTGGTCACGTTAGTCATGGCAAATGGCTTACACACCAAAGCGCATCTATTTGTCGTATTGTCAAACTTTACTTACTACCTCTCATGCTGTCTCCTTAAATGTGGACCTGATGAAACTACCCTTTGACGGCATGGCACTTGGCAGTAACTGTCTTCTGTTTCTAGTATGGAGCAATGAATGAGAGGCACTCGCAATGTCTCCTTTGATACTTAGTCATGATTTTTTTATGATTTTAACACTTTTATCAGCGAATTTAAATAACATAAAAATTAACTTTTTCTGTCACAGTGTGTTAAATAAGTTTATATACCATTTACGTTTGTTATTGTATTTGTTTTTGTATTTTTATACATATAAAGAGTGTGACAATCAACGTAAAGCTTGTCTCATAAACTATTAAAGCTTGTAAAATAGCTATTATTATGTTGACATCTATATTTCCTTAATTTTCTGGTTCCGTAAAATTTGTGATGGTCGATAAAGCTTTACAATATTGCCCACAAAGATTTCAATTTCTTACGTAAATTGAAACAAAAGTAAACTCAGTTTCTTTTTTACTGTTATTGAAATAAGAAATCTTGTCCTCCACAAAGTCAGTTATATAACACAGTTGTATTGTTAGAATCAGCTAACAAATGGTAGTTAATCTACACCATCAAGTGATAACACAATCTAATCAGACACGGCCTTATCATTAACAACAGAAACCTTGCGGCACCGAAAAAGAGTCCCCCCTTTAATAACAATAAACGTAATTGTGGCCAATATATTAATTTAGTATTTGTATATCACAGATTGTCTGATCTGATAATGATAAAGTTTTAACGATCCGTTCCTATTATTCATGGTTAAATTCTATTTCCATGAAATTATTTTAAAAAATTCGTTTGATGTTCACCGCTGATAGATTGTTAATTATTACTTAATTTTTTAATATACTTTTAACTTTATTGATTATCGGAAAGCAGAAATCAGCCTTGTATTAAAATTGATAGCCTTATTAATATTTCACAAGTGCATGAAACGTGTTCTTTTTAAAAAGCTAATTGATACGAATCGTATTAATCGTTCTTGTTGTAATTAATTTTGACAGTTAACTATAATTAAACATTAATATGAAAATTGTATAGGTACAGCAAACACGAATAAGATATTCGTAATCATAGCTTAGCAATTAAAACTTTTGCTAGTTAACCTGTTATTAATTAAAACATTGATTCTCAATTTAGTTCAAGAATTTCAAAATTTTAAAGCACTTTTATTGTTTGATAAAGATTTAAAACTATTCAAAAAATTTCTATTAGATATGTTTCGAAACACAAATAAAAAAATAACTGTCGATTTTTGTAAGTTTCAACAAATCACCTAAAACAATATCCGGATTAAAACGGTTCCCCAATCTCGTACTCACCATTAAAATAATCCCTCACGAGATTTGCATTAACGAAAAAAAGACGAAATCCTTAAAAGGAATATTCAAATGAATATAAACTTAGGAGTCATCAACCTTGCCTTGCCACTAAGGGATTAATGAACGAGGCTTAGATCCCTTGTAGCACTGATTTAGTGCCTTCAGATCAAACTGGCCCAGATCTCAGATAGTACTGGAATGAAAAACAAATACAAGAGTATCATTATTCATATGTGTGGTAGCTATAATAACACGAATATAATAAATGCTAAAGGACTTATCTTTGACGTAAAATCATTTTTCAAAGGGGGAATAATTTGTTGTTACATCTAAAATGTAATATTTCGAATGCATTTTTAGAATATCGGTGGTGTGCACTGGTTCTTAGTTCATATATTATTTTTGTCCAAGGCACATGACTGTTACCTGGCATTAGGTTTTTATAAAATCATTTGATAAGGGATTATGTATTAAGATTTAATTTTTTATAAAAAAGTTGAACTTAAGTTATCGTCTTAGTTCATAGAAAAATATTAGCTCTGTGGTATGCTCTTTTATAGCTGTGTATCATGTATGTGTATACATGTGATTATAAATAGCGTAGGAGGAAAACAAATTATTGGAAATATTAGTATTTATTAAGTTATTGTATTTGTATGGAATAAATACTATTTATGTTGTTTTTTTTTACTGTATAAAAAATTAAAAAAAATAATTTCCAACGTCATAACGTTCTTAAGTTACCAAATCGCTCTCTTTTTTTCTTAAGTAACTTGCAAGTGTAATAAAATTCGACTTTTAAGTGACTTAATTTACTAATTTTATAAAAGTTAATCTAAATAATCAACAATTTTCTGATTCATTATACGTTCACAGCTAAACACAACACCGTTCTTTTTGGCGGTGAAATAAATTAATAATTAGATGGAGTACTTATCTCCCAAAAGTTCTTCAACCTTTTAATTTATTAGGTGATAATAATTGAACTCATCTGCTTACATAATATCGAGATCGTAATGAAATATTCAGTGAGAATTACACCATACCATCTTGTTTGTATGGGAAAAAAACTCGATCCATTAATCTTCATAAATTTTCGATGCATTATTTTGCATTAATATGAAAAAATGACTCTTTGCTGATGCCGCGTGTCCCATTAATGAACTTGATATTAAAATACAACCTTAAATCATGTCACGAAAAAGGTATAAGACCTTTTATTAAGTCATAATGTAATATGTTTGTTAATTAAAAAATATGTTAGGTAAAGTCGTTCGTTAAAATATTATTTTGTAATTTGGATTAAGTTACGAGGTTAAATTTGATGTTTTTAGTTCATTACTAATTAATACGTTGCTCAAATATTGAGTGTCAATTTCATATACGTAATTATATCCGACTTTACTTTGATCACGTCGAAACAACTGTTCAATTTAATATTCACAAATACAACAAAGCGCGTTTTAAAATAACTAAAAGATTATTTTCGAGGTCTCTTGTAATTTTATGCCATTGAAATTACCAGTATTACATCCAAGTGTTACTGCAGTGTATTCATACATATTCATATCTCTAAATTCTCAAACCAAAAGAGATAAAAGTAGTTTTACAGCTTCGTAGCAAGTAAGATGGTAGAAACTCGATCAGGCGTAACCTTAGTGGGAATGCGATGGAGCACAAAGATCGCCTGTGAGTGAAAGGGAGGGGGAATCAGAAGGCTTTTACGGTAGAACGGGCAACACGCAGTGAAATGTGGGCCCGGCGCTTGACTTCTTTTTCGATCTCGCTTGAATAAATTGATTCTTAGATTTATATTTTTTTTCTTACAACTCACAACCAGGGAGGTATATTGGTTTCTTTTAATTTTTTTTCATAAAAATTAAGAAAAAAGTCCAACAGGAAGTACAAAGAAAACAATATCGCAAGCAAAGGCAGTAAATAATGAATGTTTTATTGTCCCCCGAGACACTCATTTCAGTTGGTAACCATCAGATCCGTCGTAAATCTCAGAATAGCTAATCTCGTAGATGTTAGTAGTGTTGTACAAACATACTATGACGGTAATATCGTTTTAATACGTTACATTTGAGAATACAAAAAAAAATGTTGAAAAAGCAACGATTTCCGAATTGAGAACTGGAAGAGGGAACCCTAAAGATAATAATAGCTATTAAAACATGACAGGACAATTTATTATATTCCTAATTATTATTTATCGGAGAATCAAGTTCTTTATAAATAACAGGTATTTTGAGCAATCGAAGGCAACATATCAAGTATAGACGTTTATATCGTTTTCGTATCCAAATCCGGTTGTCATTAACATTTTCTGATATCACCAGAAGCTAAGAACTATACTATTCGGAATAAACTGTTGAATGATGCATGAACTACATTTGAATTTGCATAATGATAAAAATAACTAAATAAAACAAAGCAATAATTTATTATCGAAACAAGCGATATTTCAAAAGTGAAATCTTAAAATATTAATATAGAATATTTATTAATATTGAATGCTTTAAGGTTAGATAAACTTTAGCTGCACCTACTGTTAGCTTTATCATATTCATGTGACTATAATGCTCGAGATGCAACTGATATATGCATTCATAACACTGAAATGGTAATAAAAATTAGAATGGCATCGTTGAAGTGACACAGGCGTTATAAAATGTAAACAAATTGTGAAGCCTCGCTGAAGCGTGGGTAGATTCGGTGAGAAGTAATCTGTTTTTTATGCTAATAGTTAAGTAGAAACAATGTAGAGCTACTTAATTAAACATGTTTCTCGATCCATAAATCTAAATATTCAACACCTGCCTGCTAGCAAGTGCTGGCAGAGAGAACCGTACCTTCTTACGATCCATAAGTGAAAGCCGTAAAGATAAGAATCGACTTTAGCTCTGCGCTTGTCGTTTTAAAAGCCTTACGGAATGAAATGGCTTATTATATATTTCATGTAGTAAATGACATCGATAAAATTTATTTAATCCTTTATGTTAATAATGAAGCTCTTGTTCAATAAACGTTGATAATAATTTAAATGAGAATTCAACCTTACTAAATTTTCCGGTTGAGTTTTTATGTAAATGTCTTTCAGAATTAAAATGTATAATTGACCACGTAATGTATCTGCATATCTTATTCTATATTTATTGTAATATGTATCGTTCTAGACACTTATGTTTCTTCTTTATTTTCAGATGATTCTTCGTACGTAATGTCTGACAACGGCGGAACAGCTGTGTCGCGGGCGTCTACACCTCGCCCTGTCACTGAAAGTCCTGTCACTACCCCTTTACGCTCAAGGCATGACCAGTTCCTAGCTAGTTCAGCTGAAAGAGCTCAAAGACCTTCTTCAAATGGTCGCAATCCAAATGGAAACTTTGAATCACCTCCATTACCTTACCATCGTCAGATGACGACAGGTTCCCTCCTACCATCTCATCGTGAAACTTCAGCATTTGTTCCCGTAGTTCCAACAAGAGCCATGCATCCTGTTATGTATCCTAATGAAATGCACCCACCACTAATACCATCCGAAATAATAGAGCGAGAGCGAATGCTGGAAAGAGATAGAAGCGAATCGGCTAAAGGATCACCAGATAGGGCTTCTGATAACTTTCCCAAAAGAAACTCATTCGATTTAATGGCAATGATGGTCGAAAAGAGAAAAGAGGTAGCACTAAGAGAAGCTGCCGCAGCAATGCTTCTTCCCCACCACAGAACTCCTTCAATTGATGGAATGATATCGGATGGGTCATCCCAGCCTCCTATTTACGGACCACCCGCTGCCTTTTTAGGTGCACCCGGTCCTTCACCAACAGCTGGAAATAGCTTTACATTTCCCGGTGCTGGTTTATTTCCACCAGGGGCTGGTCCTCATCAAATGCATC
This sequence comes from Junonia grisea, assembly GCA_018235645.1. Classification (NCBI taxonomy): domain Eukaryota; kingdom Metazoa; phylum Arthropoda; class Insecta; order Lepidoptera; family Nymphalidae; genus Junonia; species Junonia grisea. The sequence continues at coordinate 6,568 of DVXP01000632.1, read as the reverse complement.
CGCATCTAGACAGACGGTTACTCAGAGCGCCAGGAAGAGCTTCAAGACCGAAAAAGCAGTTTATCTGTAAATTTTGTAACCGTCAATTCACGAAATCTTATAATTTACTCATCCACGAGCGAACACACACTGATGAGCGTCCTTACTCTTGTGATATCTGCGGGAAGGCGTTCCGGCGACAGGACCACTTGCGTGATCATAGGTGAGTCATGCATTATTATTTGCTACGGCCATATTTCATATGTATACGATACGTAATTACAGGGTATTCAAGTTGCATATTCATATTAGTTTTAATTTTCTACGAGGCTGGTCATAGTATAAAGGGCCATTTTGTATGCACGTAACTAGCAGCCGGTGTAACTCAAGTTGCAGATGTTAAGCCGAGTGTGGCCGCATCCGCTCGGCTACTTGGAATTGAAATATTTATAAGTTTCTTAATCGTAGTTCAGGTTCTCGGAAATTTATCTATCTTGATTGAAGTGATATAACTAAAGAGTAATGCGCCGAGATTAATGGTTGTTAACTTAGTAATGCGTGAGAGGGTTTTTGTACCTGATTATTTTCGATAAAGTTATGTATTAACACATTTAGGATTTAAATTTTCTAAAGTTAGCTAGCTAGCAAGCGACCAGCCATTTAATTACTAACAAAGTCTCTGACTTTTGGAAAAAAAAATATCAATATTTTTAATTGCTTCAGTATCGAGATTTAATGTTAATTGAACAGTATTTGTTACGTTCCCACAGCGTTATTGAGTTTGTAATCTATAAAATATAGATTTATAGATTCTATAAAAAATCGAAGCGCTCTTTCGTATATCAAAAAAGAGTTAATTGGACTTTTTATTACAAGCTATTATTCAAATAGGATAGTATATTGTGATGCGTCAGAAGATACTTTTAAATTGATCCGTACATTAATCAGTAACAAGAAGGAAAATAAATCTTAGAAGCCGTTCTTGTTAAACGCTTACAACTTTAATTAAAAAATGTAATTTGTTCGGATTTTGTTTTGCATATCCTTTTTTTATTTTATAAATTATTTCTGAGTTATTATTGGAAAGAACAGAACATAGTTAATTTAAAAAGTGTTGCATATCAAATCTAGAAGTCGATTTTATTACGAGTATATCGAATTTGAATCACTCTAATAAATAATTCAGAATATTGCGCAAGTCCTCTCAGCTAATGTATATTCACCAACATTTTAATCCGATTAAAAGATACCAGAATAAATCCTATAAAATATAAGTTTTTTAAGCGTTCCTTTCGGCTCGGGTCGACGGCTTTTGGGGCGACTCAAATGATTTTATTGTTCCATAAAAACTGGACAGCGCTCCTTTCGTATCAAATCTCGGCGTTAATCCTTCTAAATTACATTACTACTTTCCCTTAATGTGTAGACGTGGATTTAATAGACGTAGAATTCGATATTTTTGTATCTGTTTTAAATCTATAGAGAAAATAGTTTTTTTAAACAAAGTTTCACGTGGGTATAATAATATAGTCGTCCGATGATATTGTTTTGCTTTACTAAAATATAGATTGTATTATTTAAAACTTATAATTCTTAACTAATAAATTATAATTAGGATACAAAGACGTGACAGTTTGTTTCTGATAATTTTAGTTTTTATATAAAAACGTAATTTAAATGTCGTCTATTTATCAATATATAGACATTATGAGGACATTATGTATTTCATCTGAATAGCTGTTGTATTAATGATGCAAATCGATATTAGTGATCAGCTACAAATGTCAAACTAATCAATTTGTATAATAGGTATTTCCAAATTCTCACCGTTGTAACCTCTATACATGACCTGATTTAGTTATTTTATTGATATCTACATTATGCATTTCAACTGAGACAAGTTATTTTATATTGCATTAATATCCGCTTAATTGTATAATTTTGTATAAATAAAAAGTTGGTTATACGCTATTATGGCTATATGTTATTAGGACGTATAAGCACAATTTAACACATGACTGTAAAAGTTTGTAAAAACCCATTCAGGATTTTCACACATAAAATACAAACCTTACATTTTTCTCAAAATTACAATTTTCTCGTTTATCACATGTAGTAGCAAAATTAACTAATACAATATAGTCTAGTAACATCTCGTCAAAAATTAAAAAGTAATAGCGTAAGAAAATCGACGAACAATTACTTTAGAGAGTTTAACAAGAAAGTACTCTAATCCGTTCGTTAAAATCTTCAATCATAACACAGAATAGAAACCGCGTTTGCCAGAATCACGGACTTAGCGATATTTGATGAAACTTAATGCTCGTGGTATTCGTCTCGCATTGAGTTCGTTTTTTCAACTCTATCTGTAATTAGTTTAGAATCTGATGAATCATCTTTTTCTATTGGTGCCTCGGTAATGGAAGTCAGGATTGATACGGTCCGCATATAAAATTAAAAGGCAATCTTCTTAGATAATTCAACGTAACACTCCGTATTCGAAGTTTTGAGACGTTTTTTTAAAGTCTTTATATTGTTGTTACAACTTTTTTGTTCGAATCTTGTTCTGGTTAAATTTAGATTACCGTTTTACAAAATACCATTTTTAAATGCAAATATCTTCGTTTTCATAAATCCCTTTTTTCAATTCGTAATTTGATTCAATTTTGAGAATAAAATATTTTATTGATTTTATGTTTTGTCTGACCCTACAACACCACAAGTCCATTAAATCGCCGAACTATTTTTTACAGTATCGAGTTGAATAGGCAACGACAAAAAAATCGACTAGTTATTATCAGCATAAAAAATAGTCTATAATTACGTAAAAAATAACGTTGTTTGTACAAAAAAGCTGTCCAATTAGAGATACACACTTCAACTGTGAACTAAATCTCTACGTATTGAGTGATAATTTTATGATTCAAAATTACTTTATTTTGGACAAAGATCGTTTTAATCAAAATATGAGCTTGCGTCCGTGCGTCATAATTATGTGCAGTTACAATGTTTTTTGTCGCGCATTATTATGTTATGATTGCCTTTATCATCGAGATGCAGCAAGCCTGCATAATATCAGGTTATTATACTCCGCACTGTAATTAATACCCCTCAAAGAAATATACAGTCATGTACCGCCTTTGACCCGCCAAGGACAAGTATCTTGCACGCTAATTTAATGTTTCCGAGAAAAATCAGTATTCCGTCACGACTTTAACAAAAACTATAGCGAAAATATAACGAAAATAGCCTATAATTATAAAATTATTGATCCGAAAACAGACTTAAGCACCTCTTGAATACGAAATGAGAGCTAACTGGCCTTACGTAAATAAACATGTCGAAACCGCATTTTTATCTTCTGTCGATCGGCAAAAGACGTATGATCAGAATTTTGAACGGCAACTTTTAAAAAAACGTTCTCAAGTTAATAATAAAGTCCATTTTATGGATGGCATTAAAAATAGCAAAATAAAATGCTTGATAAATAATAGAGTTAAATGACGTATACTAAACATCATAATGTAAACATATGAGCAATAGTAGTATCGAAAACGATATTTCCACTCAATCATCAAGACATACATCTAATCAAGAGAACGCTTAAAAATTCCGCTATTAAAAGGCGTTGATGGCCGTTCCCACCGAGACTTACAAACACTTAACTACACAAAAGTATTCACACTAAACCTGTACTCAACAAACACGAGAATAAAAACACCACATGGCAATTCGATATAGGCAGCCAAGACCAAGAAGAGCTATAGTAACATTAATTTGCTTGCAACCCAAGTAATTTCCTATGAAAAACTGGTTCTCGATGTATCTTATGAGAAACGAACGTGGATACAGCCGACCGTGCCTTAGTTTAAATTGTAACAATTTCAACGTCTATTTCGCAAATATTTTTGTTATTGAATTCCTTATTGTTTTACAATTCTGAATTATACTTTCCATTACCCTTATCATACATTGTCTGTTAAATCTTTTCTACTATAACTATTCGTATTTATGACAAGTTCATCAAAAATTAAAACTGCATTAACAGTTATCATCTACTTTTTTATCGTTATTTTTATCAAAAACATCAACCATATAGTAATGTAAAACAATTTTGTCCTTTGCATCTTTATTTTGAGAGTCACTTTATCTTACAGCCCATATGCAATTATGTCTCGTCCAAGACCACATATAATGGGGACCGGGCAAGCCTACTCGCTCGGTCCGATCGCTCAAGGGGCTGTAGCAAAAGGGATATCAAATTAATACTGAATCCATAATAAATCAAAGTGGGCAGGTGGACGCGGTCCCAAGAGCAACATTTCGCCTACGGATATCTTTAGAAATTATCATCTTGGACCAATACGATAATAACGCTGAACTTATTTCCTTACAAGACCTAAATTGGTGGTAGGAATCTATAATATTTGAATTGAAACGATTCCTGTTATTTCGTGAATTCTAAAAAACTTGCACGCGAATTTCCAATCGCAGTTCTGGGATTTTTGATGTGTTGATTCGATATCTCGCACAAACTTATCGCTATATGTGGAAAAAAAAATTAAGTGGATTATTATAAGTTGTATTTATTTCCACATCGGTATTATTTGTACATTAAAAACTAATCGAACGATTAATTTGAACGTCGAATATTCCAAACATACGGCTAAATACAGTTATTATAAATAAGCACATCTTATGAACAGAATTTGAATAGGAATGACGTTTTTAATTAAGAAATTTATTGGTATTCATCATTGGGAATGGCATCGATTAGACTAATCGCGTATTGAGCGTATATACTTAGATGTGATGAGTTTAAATATGGCTATGTTTAAAATAATCGTGACCGATGTTTGAGAATAATTAGCAACGTACACAGAGATTTCACAGCATCTTATTGCATTTTGAAAGTTCTTTCGAAGCGTCTGGTTACACAACCTGGTCTGCTATGTAAAAGGTGTAGTAGGGCATAATATTTACATATTAAATATATTAAATGCGGTATAGCTGCGATTTTGCTCGAATGAACTTTCGAGAAATATGTATATATCGTTTTATAAGTTTTTTTACGCATTTTTATCAGTTTTTAGAGTAAAAAGTTTTATCTGACCGTCGATACAAGTAGGTGCTACATAATATATTTCATTTTTTAAACGGAATGTTTATCAAACGATTATGTGTACCTGTTATAAAGATTAATATTATCAAACTTCATAAAACAATCTACATTATTAGTTCAATTACATAAATGGAAAAATTAACAAATATTTGTATCTTTAAGAATACGTTTATAATAAGATAATTATCATCTATAGAGGGAATCTTCGGCTCATATTTAAGGATCTAGATTTTTTGCTAGTCTCAAATCTATTTTATAATATGGCGTCATTACTAAATCACTAAGGACAGGTAGACGAATTATTCAAATTACATCTCACGGTTGCGTGTGATTGCAAAAAGCATTTTTTTTTATATCTCAGATTCCGAACCAATTAAATGAAGCTTGCGTGATATTGATTCGAAATTTATTAATGTTATACGAAAACATGCTGATCGTCTGCTAAAATTTCCATTCCTTAAATTTTGTATTCAAAAATTTGGCATTCTTTGGTATTCATGTGTAGGAATCTAATTTTGCTTTTTTTTTGTTTTTGCTGTGTTGTATGGTGAGTACAGTCATCTTCAAAATGAGTTGTGTATTGATAAAATGGTCATTGCTATTTACTTATGTCCTAATTTTTTGAATATATTGTAACAGTCTCTTCACGTACTGATTGATGTGTAATACTTTGATTAAATAGCAGGTAAAAATAACATAGGTATTATTTGCGAACACGATATACCTAATCGAAAACCGCAGACACTGTATTAGATGACCTTTTTTGAATTCCAAAACATCATATAAATAGACATATTAAATTATTTAATGCAATCTTATGACGAAATAAAACAGTTACATAATATCAATTAAAAAAAAACCTGCAATCATTTTAAATTAAATAACTTTGCACTAATTGAAGATATGCCAACAATATTCGAAGTACAATGCACAATCTTATGCGTTAAATGCAAAGAAAACATTTATTTTCAATTAAAATACCCGATACGATCGCTTCCATTAATCATACATCGGTAATCATTTATACGGGAGGTAATCGTAAACCCGTCCCGAGTTTACTTTTATCTTTTAATGAAAAGACGTGCTAATCTATAATTTCATGTCATATATTTTACTAGATATAACCATACGAACGTTATCACGAAATGAGTCAATTAAAGTTAACTAATTAAGAAATTAAAATACGAATGCTTTTATAATTATTATAATTAGTTATATTTATTGACGTGAAAATTTGTTTGAGTTGACCGATTTTTGGTAGAGGTAAGTATTAAATACTAGCTGACCCGGCAGACTTCGTACTGCCTCAATTTAGAACTTGAAATTTATTTGTATGGGAAATAGAAACGGTCTGTTTTAGAGGTTTGTCGGTAATTATTCGAATTTTTCACACCTTTTAAACCTTCCCTAGACCTCCACGAACGTTTCAAGACCAAGATATCATAAATCGGTTCAGCCGTTTTCGAG
>DVXP01000631.1:0-18909 GCA_018235645.1 Junonia grisea | reverse complement strand
GCATACATTGTATTTTGACATTTATTACTGTTTTTTTTTCTGGTGCAATAAAGAATATAATATAAAATATCATTGGATTATTAATAATAGTTAAAGAACATTGTTTTAATTCCAAAGACGAAATAGTCTTGAGTAAGTAGGTCTGTATAATGCATAGAAGATATTTTCCATATGCGACAGGTCCGTTTCGAAAGTTTTGATCGGGTACTCGAAGTTAAACCTTACTTATTTATGGGCTACCAAATTCGAAAATGTGACGTTAACAACGGCACAATACAACGTCACTAGCCCACTAAAGCTCGCTGCAATAGATATTTTTGCTACAGTTAGCTAAGGCCTTCCTTATTAAGACCAGTCTAAATCCTTTTCGGTCACATTTAATGACGTTCCGAGTCTGTCTTACCTTGTAACCAGTTTGATGGATAGTAACTTGATGTCTCGTATCAGATCCGATATCACGAAAGCAAATCGCTCAGAAGATAAAATTGTAAATATTCGCAATATTAATTAAAACATCCGCGATAGCAGCGTAATTACTCGTTAATTGACTTTTTCTCGATCCAACTATTTATTATATTTTTTTTTCAATTAGGAGGGTAATTAGAGATCATGGCTGTTGAGTCGATTTAACGCTTACGGCCACGGAAGTTGAATTTGTTTGAAGACGGCAAGAGCAATGCTAGTATGTGAAGCGTTCAATTACATTTTACTCTTTTGCGTTTGCGTATATGCATATGATTGGGCCAAAACTTTTGTTCCCTGCTGTGACATTTACGCATCACAAAATAAAGTATTTTTTGCAAACACAACACTTACGAGAGTTACTTGGTTACTAATACATCACTTACGAGAGGAAGTTTTGCATATAGTTCGGGTGTGAAAGTCAAAGGGTAAATGTTTTGATATTGTGACTCCCTAAAATTTCAGCTACTTTGACGAAAAAATATATTGTCCTGTCCCGCCTTCTTATATACCGATTAACAATCTTAAGATGAATATATGAAATTCCACCAAAGCATTTTCTTGCTAAGTGTTGCCAAGGCGAGACCATAATACGACTCACACTGTCAAATAGTTATAAGATCTCATGTAGAGCCAAGATTTTACATATATGCCGGAGCAACACAGTAGAATATATTTAAGGGATCACGTGAGTCTCTGAGTATGGCGTGGTGAAGATGTTGGTTTTTAGTGGGTAGGCTAGACTGGCACTCTAGGAAGACTCCTAGAGTACCCACATACCCTTCCGAGGAAATTGCTTAGGTGGGATGCGTAAATACATTTTCCAACAATAAATATAATTGGCCAAGTGCGTGTCGAGCCACGCGCATGAAGGGTTCCGTAGTTTCCATCATAATGTGCAGACATTAACTAATATGCATAATCTCTAAAGTTAACTTCTTTCTTAACAACTAACATGTTTAACTACACAATTTTAAATGAAATTTGTGCGAAATATTTCTTTTTACTTTAATGTGCTATAATAAATAACTCGATAACTATAAAAGCCCAGGTAGCAGTGATATTTTACCTTTTAAATTCACTATATGTTCTAATATCATGAATTTTTTACACTTTTAGAAGCAACAGTTTAGTAGTGGGTGAGGACACTTGACTCTAAGAAAAATTGACACTTAAGAGCTTAATATTTCGGAAACAGTTACTCGTTCGGAAAAATGGTGTACACATTTAGTATTTTTAAAAGACCTATCCAACGATACCCCATAACATGGGATAAATGAGAAAAAAAAAATAAAAACTTTACACATAGGGAAGACACCCTGAAAAATTTTTTTTATTGGACGATTTTTTTGGGTGATTCATAAGTATACTCATACCTAATCACAGATTTCTAGTGTTAAGGGTCTCGGAGCAAAGCCGCACACAGACAGACAAACAGACAGACCGACGGACATGATGAAACTATAAGGGTTCCGTTTTGACTACGGAACCCTAAAAAAGCTTTTACAGCTAATTATTGTATAAGGCCTAAATTCACAAACTACACTTTAAAACAAACTGAATTTATGAAAAAAACTATGTAATGAATGATTAACTGAAAAATATTTGGATAGACAAAAATGTATAGGCCAAATTGCTTTATTTACAACACAAATGATAAGAAAATACCGTGTATATAATTCGATGTTCATGAAATATTTAGCATTTGATTGTTTATAGCATTCCAATTCGTTATTAACGTCTCGAGGCAATGGTTTAAGCGAGCAACGATATTAGTGAATGGCCGGTATAACAGTAAATTCGTAAAAAACTGACAATAATGAAGATTTACTACTGAACTGTGCAGGTGGGGAGATTGATTGGAAGATAACGTAGCTCTATTGATGGCTTTGATGGCTTTTAGAGTTCCGTTCTCTCTCGTAAAATAATATATATTTTCATCTAAAAATATTTCGATTTCACTCATAGATTTTGGAATTCATAAGAACTTCAATTCACAATTTTATGACGAAAAATAAATAATAAAAATTATTCTACAAAAATTTTCTTAACATTTTTATCATTTTGTGTATATTTTATTTAATTGTTAACAATGTAATGATTGTATTTTCATGGTCACGAAAACAGTTACTAAGACAAAGTTTATTTGCAGACAGACGTCCGCCCGCGGGCGAGGAGCTGGCCCTTAAGCCACTTTCTATGGCCCTCGTCCGACCCGACCGCGATTGATCTCTTTATACCATTAAAGCGCTAAATTATTACTAACTAATAATTTTACCCGTAACACAATGTGGGTACAGCGGGGAGAATATTGATAATAATTGGCGTTTCAGTCTACGCGCTGAGGGTCTACTAGTGCTTACATCTTTAAAAAAATAAGATGTTTTTATTTTTATTCTCTACTTGATGTTACCCTTTCGAGTTTGCCTTATTGGTCATATACAATTTGAAAACTATCACAGTTATATCGAATTTTGTAATTGAGAATGAATAGTAGATCTAAGAAAAAATGAAATTTTTGTCCAGATTTTATTGAAAATTACTAATTACTAAAATGGTTTCTTAGTTATTAAGAAACAGATACAATTTAAGAACTATTTTTGTAGAAGTCAGCATATTGATATGGACAACTACGGAACCCTACCTGCATTTGATCTATTTAATATTATGTAACTTTAAATTTATGATTCAGGGAATTTTTTTCTTTTGCTATAAGATCTTACTTTTCGCCACACATGATTCGGAGTCGAGAGGAAATAAGTAGTCTATAGGTTTTGACTGCGTCGCAAAAATGCTCAAAAGCTCAAATAAACATTTCAATAAGTGTTATTTATTATTAAAGCAAGACATTTTTATTTGAGACTGATATTGTACTTACTTTATTGTACTTACTTTATGCAAAAAATATGCAAATTTATATAAATTTTACCAATAAAATAGAAAAAAAGGCACAAATTTTTGAGTGACCAACCGATCGACTTAATAGTGCTGACAAAAAAAGGTCGTCAACCAAAGCAATCCGAAGCGCGAGGTAAAAACGTCGAAAATATGCATTTACCTTTAATACGACATATGAAATTAAAACTAAAAAAATAATTGCTGAAATATGCTTTTTTTCCGAGAAATAGCTGAAATATGCATAAATCCCAAAAAGTGGCAGCAGAAAATATGCCAATGCATATAATCCGGTCTCTACTCATTAAAGTCTCATTTTAACAGAATAAATATGTTCATTGCTGTAAATTTAGTTTAATATTTAAAAAAAAAGTCTTCTTTAAAAAAAAATATTCAAAACTGCCTCTAACGTTAGGAGGTCGCATAAACCAAATCACAATCATCAATGAGTCTGATAAGTAAGCTTTATCCTCGAAACTCCAAATTATTTTTAGAAGCACAAAATTATATTTTGAACGTGTGTCATGCACGTCCTTTGTATCATTTCTATCTAAATCGGCTTAGCTCCTCACTTCGCGCTGGGCTTTAGCGTCAATACTGCTTAATCATTACACATCGCCAGAAAGGACTCTCAGTTGTTTGTAACGAATCATCAAATGCAGCAATGTATATGCCATTCCAGTTTACTACGGTATGAAGGTTTTGTGGGATTGTTATCCAAGTGGTATGCAGAGGTTTGAGTTCATTTGTCATCGAAAAGATAATAGTCAACGTCCGTCGAATCCACAATGGCTCATAACTTCTGTGGTGGGTATATCATACAAAAGATTATATTGTTTTTATTAAGGCAGTGTATCGGTAAATTAAATATTTTGTCAGAAATTTATACGAATAAAAAACCATTTCATATGTAAAATATATCTATGTAAGAACTTACTTGGGGACTCCACATTTATAACCTCTTATCATTAATTTTTCGAATAAGATAAATTTGAAAATTAAATAATCTATTTAAAATAGATAGCAGTAAATTAAGTGCCAAAAATTGTAATTTAAATGTATAACTAAGTGTATGTGTCGTAAAAGTAAATGGAACTTAAATAATTTATAATATTATTCATTCATTATATAATCAAGTATAATACGTATTAGGTAGATGTTTATTTTTACAGCTAAATTTAAATTTATTCATGTTTGAAGATCAATTTAGCGGCTACAGTCAATGATACGCAATAATCGTTCGTCATTGTTATTGGACATAAAAGCATATTGGCTACCTGTGTTCCGAAGGGCGATAAAACCACTTTATTGCTTCAATTTCTTGATCCGCCGCTGTTTTTGGTCCACATCGAGATATCTGTCCACGACAATTAAAAGACAAAACAATAACTTTTGAAAATTACACTAAACTGACAAAAAGTGAAGAAATAAATGAATAATATATACATATGTATACCTACTTATGCTATTTTCTATATATTAAAGAGAGCAGACTTGTATGTTTGTATGCATGTGGGAACAGGAAGTAAACACTGAAACGACTGAATCTAATTTAAAAGTGATTGAACCAATTGTAGCACATGGCATTATTCCAGATGCTCGAAGTTTACAGGTACTTTACTTTATGTTGATGTATGTGTAGTGGTTGTATTAAAAATTATTATATTAATCTTCACTTCTTCAAGTTTTTTCAACATGTGTTATATATGCGATGTTGCTCAAAAATAATTTATATAGGTCATCTTCAAACTGATAAGGTAGTCACTGTGTTAATAGAGGATTAAGAGGTCACGCTAAAGAACCGGCAGGATTTACTTGATGTCCGGTAATCATCAGCACCCGTGAATAGATCACCTAAAGAGGTACAAATGTATTGCCATCTGAAGCTAACAAAGAGACAGGACACAAATGTGGGAGTTGGGGATGTAGGTCTCCGACTCTCTTACTTATCATAAGAAACGCTAATTTATATGAATTTTCTATGAGTGTGACGCTATGGGTTGGTATAAAACCTGCAGATAGGCTCTATCACAATGGAATCGTTTTTTAGTCGGGTTGAAATTAAACTGTTCTAAAAATTTTAATGACAAAATGAGGAAAAATTATTAGAAATTTTAACAAAGGCTTATTTTGATCACAGTGTGTAATCTTAACTGCCGGGACGCGGAAGCACGATGAGATAAGCTATGCGTGTCTTTCTCCTCGTGATTTATACTCGCACTAGAAGGCTTCCGTTATTATTTAGATGTATATTCCATTTACTTTATTATATTAGGAATTTTTATTTATTTGTTTCTTCTGTTTTACAGGTTGTTGTACCTAATACCTATTTGTGTCAGAAATTGTTTTGAACATTTTTGTCTTAATTTTGTGACATTTATTATTGAATCAAAACATACCTATACATAGTAATATTTTAATTTAAATTTAATATTTGTTTTTATTTGGGACTTTTTAAACCTTCATGAGATTTTCGAGTATGTCGCAGTCTCTTGTGCCGACTCGTGCCGTCCATTACCGATCTGGTTAATCTGAATTACTAATCGATTCGAACAACAAACTAGCCACATTCACTAAATCGATCCATTAGGTCAAGGGTCGCCACAATGGTAGACCGGGACGGATATATTTTACAAAGCTACGCTACGTAATTCCATTTGTAATGGCGAATCACGCCTCCAATAGCAGAGAGGGATAGCACTATCGACAGTGAAATGTTGGCGAGATAAGCGGATAATGCAAATGAGACTGTAATAATTCTACTTAAAGTTTATTTTAAATACGTCACCGTGAAGTCACGATTTCGATATTCTGTTCTGAGATTGTCGGTATTTCACCTCATTGTTGTTAATCATTTGTGTTGTGTTACCTAATAATAATAATATTAATTCTATTATATAAAATAAAGCACAGCTGGCCAGCTAGCGGCAAGTCCAGGGTTTTGGCTAGGTGGAAAGAGGAGACACATTACACGTGACAAAATTTGTAAGAAGAAGCTTTGTCAATAAAACTTAAAAATTATGGTTATTCGAAAATTGGTCAATTACTATATGACCGATGTCACTATTGTTCCTTATAACGAATAATATAAAAATGTAAAAGATAACAAAAATTGAAAATCTACATCTGAAGTATAAGCTTCAAATGAAAACGAAACTTTTTAATGTATTGCTTTTGTCTGATTACAAATTTCAAACGTGTCTAATATTTTGTGCGCGTATTTATACCTGCGAATATTGTAGATACCTACATATTCGGAGTAGTATTCGCTATCGGGAATAAAAATACACCTTGCTACCGAGACATCACTAGTAGGTTATAAGTACAATGTTACACTGTTACACTTTGCTAAGAAATTGTCCCAATATCATGCTCAATCCGTGATTAGTCTGTGGGGAGTCCAGATCATTCAGAGATCCAGTTCTTTTAGAGTCCAGAGATACATCAATACCATTGTTTTTTTAAATATTATGTATCTTAATTATATGTTATTTTTTTAAATTTAAATAAATAATACGTTTAATTTAATTTGAACGAAATATATCTTTATCTTTTGTTCAAAAATTGAACTTTCTGCAAGTGTTACATTTAAAAGTTAAAGTGCGTACATTTTACAGTAGACAATGGAGCAAGTAGAAAGAAAGGTTTGGACGGATCATGGCATAAAAATAGCAGTAACGAAAGCAAAGTCTCAAACAACAGCTATTTTGATTTAAGTACACATGTATTGTATAAACGTATACAATATAAATTTAAATGTAACTCGATTTCTAGAAACTTAAGTACATCTTAAATGTCAAGACCTATATTTGCCCTTGAATGCCAGAATCGTAGACATAGATTAAATAACGGGCACTTGTAGCCTGTAATCAGTCAAAATCAATAGCGAGCCGCTGTGGTCCAAACCGGGCTGTTTGCTCAAGATACACCATCCGATAACGCGACACTGTTTGCCTTCAAGAACGTAGTACGATTATATGGAAATTACGGCAAATGTAACGGTCGCACTTATTGCGACAACTATCCACTTCAATCTGATAGTTTGTCAGGTACCTACATCACACATAAGGGTTATAAATATGCCTTATTGTAAACTTTACTTGCATCCACCTAGTGTCGTCTGCTTCTTACAATTAATGAATTATTTATCTGTGTTATCGTTTTTGTTACAAATTGTTTTGCTGAAAATGATAATAACAACAATTGTTTTGATTTGTCATTCGAACAAATCAGTTACATATTTGTATGTTAGGTAGATATTTGTAGGCATGACGCTACACTATCAAGTTTGTAATCTACGGAGTATCGTCGTCACACTAGCGAATTACGATAAAATGATAAACATTGCATTCACCAATCCAGATACAGCTTATTCAGTAAAACTATCTTCACGCATATTCTTTTTAGATATAAGTACATGTATTTTTATTTTTGTTTGTTCATAAAGGAAAATATAAGAACCTATAGTTAAATATGTAGGTATACCTATAACTTTTTTATAAGAAAAACGTGTAAGGAAGATGGTTAGTTAGCCCATCAATGTTCCCTTCATTCATGTGATAAATATTTCCAGTATTCCAGACTGAATGAACTTATGAAGTTGAGTAAGAAAGAAGTTAAGTAGAAAGAAATGTAAGGGTTGGGGTAGTGTAAAATTCAGGGCAGAATGAAGGTAAGACTTGCAAAATAATTCATTATCACAACTTTACTAACAATAAGATGTTAAGGAACATTTATCACTTTTATAGGTACACGAATAAAAGGAAATGACAAATATAGGAACTAATAATCCTTTTTTAAATCATAATAAAAATATATATTTCAACATTGTTCAAAATACATTTAGCTATATTAATATGCCTATATTTATATACCTACATAACTATGGCTAATATCCGTATCCGCGCTCTAAAACTAGTCAAGTAGAATTATTCATTAAAATCTGAATTTCAACAATAGCAATATCTACTTTACTTCGTTATTTAAAATTATTTTTACCGAATTTCAAACGTTAGGTATCATTAATAACTGTCAAATAATATAATTGCAGTAAAATTGAATGTGGGTCAGCAAATAAAGGTGGGGTTAGCAAAATAGTATATTTTTCACTTTATCTTTTGGTACAGCGGTACGTTGCAGAAATGTTGATTAGATAATACCAATAGATAAAACGTTAAACTAAATAGAAGATGCATATTTTTCGCTGATAACATCGAGTGCCCACTTTGAAAATTACTTTAAAATTTAGGCAAACGATTGAATAAAGTACGTAACTCATTATATTTTTTTGACCCAATTCATGGTAGTTTCGTTTTGTAGTTTCTTTTATAAAATAACTACATTTCAAAGATAACTTATATTAAAAATATATTTTTAGTGCAATCATTTGATGTTCAAAACATAGGTTACTTTTTCTTGGGATGTTTCCCAGAAGTTTTTAAAATTAGTAGTTTTGTAGAAGTGGAGAGGACGCTCTTACCGAATATCTATTTGAGTAAGCAATACGAGTTAGCAAACCAACAAGTTTTTTGACCATATCTTTTTGTTACTCATTTTTCGATAGCAATGGTTATGTATAATACATACACAATACACTAGAGAATATTTTCTATATTTTTGTGATTTTTTTGTGAAAACTAGTTATTTATTTATACAAAATTCGTGCGGATTTCTAGAGAGAGACAAGACATAATCAACAGATTAGACTTTATATTCAAATACATACACATAGACGCATTACATCGTGGTAACTGTCGACTGTCTTGTGTTAAGACCAAGTCACAAACGTTATAGTGTTGGATCACACGACGAGTGTGAAACAAGAAAGCCTTGTGGAAACATAACAAGAACGGGTCCAAGTTGTATCTAAGCGTATAAAGTGAAACTGCGGGCCGTTTATCAATTGCAATTTCATTACACGGCAGACACCTGCCTCGCTAGCCTACGAATTTGCTGCAAGTCGCGAATATTACCTACTATCAGTCTAGTGTAAGTTTTTTGTACTAAAAAGGTTGAGTCGGCTGACTACAAACCAAATTCATTCGTCCGGCAGGATAATCGCTCTGAGCTATCGCTATCTTTAATATATTTTCACCAGCTGATGTAAAAGCACTGTAAAATTACACTGAAAGGTTATACTGTATATTGAAAGGTTATAGGGCAACTTAGCGTGATAAGATAATTGGTATTCTGCAAAATTATTATTCCCATTAAATGCTACATTTGGAATAAATTTTATTCACATTCAAATTAATCATTCAATTCAATTATTTGAACTTCTTTATTGATTTACAAAAAAATGTTGAAATTAAACGACTAAACTATCGAGAGCCAGATTAATTAAGTAAAATCAATAAAGTGAAAATATGGTATTCCTATTAAGTATTTTCAGGTATTCCTATAATTTATTCCTTTCCTAATTTTAAAAATTCCAAAAAAAAATCCATATTATTTTTTGTTTCCTAATATTCTAGTCTAGTTTAGCAAATGAACCAAAGAACGCATAATACGCACAATTTTAAAAATAACATTCTTTACAACCGTTATGATAATTGGTTGTAATAACTTTTCAATAAATAATTCTGAAAAGGTTGAAAAATCTTTTAGCTACCTGTATGTATCTAATAATTTCCTGTGACATAGTGCGAACAGGTTGGCCATGGTTTTCAATTGGCAAATATTAATGATAGTGTATTTTTAAAATTCATATTAAAATTCATTTTGACATGATAAATCATGAAGACGAAAATCATTGGGGTTCAAGGAAAACATACATTATGGTGCTTATTTGCCAATTAATCGGAATATCAAACTTCAGCAGCTTACCCTACAACGCTCTCATGCAAGGAACAGCTGGGTATACTTTATTTCTTACGATTTTCTACATATTTATGGGTATTCCTTTACTTTACATGGAATCCGTGGTTGGGCAATTTACAACGCGAGACTGCATCGATGTGTGGAAGATCCGCCCTTGTTTCTCTTATATCGGCTACGTGCTTGTCGTCTGGCAAGCGGCTATCCTCATCTGCAACCACATTGTTACATCGTTCTTGTTACACTACCTTTTAATAAGCTTCGAAAATCCAATACCATTTTATACCTGTGGATCATGGAGCTCCAAGTTCTGTAATAGTCTCACTACTAATTACACAGTAAACCAAGACTGTGTAAAGTATCAAAATTTATTCCCTTATTGTGATAATCTTTACAAAACATTTCCGGAATATCAGTACTGGAGATATAATTTAGTGAGAGCTGCCGATAAGGATGGCTTCAAAGTCGCGTGGAAGGTCTGCCTTGCATCTGGATTAAATTGTTTTGTAATGTACATCTGTTGTTTCAAAAGAATGAAGTCATTGAAGTGGTTCGTTGGTGTCTTTACATTTTATCCGATGATGGCACTTATGACTTTATTAATGGGTTCAATGCGTCAAAAAGGATTAGTGGTTAAATATGAAGAAGCTCTGGATTTGGATTTTGTTAATTTTAAAAACAAGTTTCGACTATCAAATATCATTCATCAAGTAGTGTATAACTTAAACATCGGTTCTGGAGTCATGTTCACTATTGCATCGAGTACATCATTCCGAACCCCTTGCTTTTCAAATGTTGTAATAGCTGTAGTTTTTTCTACAGTACTTTCGGTTATGTTTATTTACATAATTGCGATGATGACTTGCCCCTACGCCTACGAATATGGTATCAAACCAGTAGCAATTATCAAAACACCGATATCAATAAGCTTTGAGAAGCTTCCTAGACTTTTATATCAATACGAGGACAAAACTTTTTATTTGATTATTGTATACAGTTGTAACACCACTCTAGGTATGAGTACGAGTATTATATATTTTTTCAATTTACTAGAAATTGTAGTTAAAAGGTGTCCCAAACTAAGAAGATATCCAGGATTGACTACATTTTGTGGTATCGTTTTCATATTTACATTTACCATACCTTTCTTGAGTTATAACGGCATTAACATAGTGGCTTATAGTTTTCGACGCTACATTAGTTTATTTTCAACTTTTATTGCAATAATAGAATGTTTTGTGTTTTTATTTTTATACGGTATTAATAGATTTTCAGAAGATGTCCATTTCATGCTCGGCATAAAACCAAAAAACTGTATTAAAGCCTCTTGGGTCTTTTCAATTGGATTGTTGATGTATGCCTTTGGTACTGAACTATTTCATCAAATGACAAATCACACAAATTTCATCTACGCTACTTATACGCTTTTATTCTTCGTAAGTTTCCTTATTTTTTTATTTGTAATTAGGATATTAGTTGCTATGTGTAAAAAGAAAACTGCTAAAAATTTTTCTTTGGACCCTTCATGGGGACCCGTTGATGACCTGTTGCAAAGAAGCAGGGCTATGTTTTCTGCACAAGCCATGACTAAAGAGTACATATACCGTCAGTACAGCCTTCACGCTGGAATCTTAGCGAGGCAAAGAAACTCTAATAAGAGAGTATGTTATCGTTAGTGTTGTAATATCATAATGGGTAAAATAATGAACAATAATATTATTTGTAAGGTTCATTAAAAATAATTGACAACATGTATTGTGCACATACCTATAATGTATGAATAAAACTTAAATATCTGTTTTTATTATCAATACATATGTCCACTATTTACTAAATTCATATAATATATACGATACTTTTACGAAACAGTTATTTTATTTTATTTTTGTGTGTCTGTCTATCTGTTCAGTCTTATCTCCAGAAGAGCTGCGACTCGGCGAGCGGTTATGACGCGACTTTCACCAGTAGATTTTAAAAGAAACGCTGATTTTAAAAGAATTACATACGTTTATTTTACAGCAGTACCTAGTTATATATTTTTAAACGCTATTTAATTTTTATGTTGCCGTAAACTGTCTCCGTATATAATAAATAAATAAATAAATATCCGATTTTACCGCATCTGGAAATATAAAAGCCTTAGCCTTCTTAAAACGACGATTTCTTCGTATAAGACTAACAGTCACCCAATTGCGAGGATTAAAAAAAAAGGCTTAATCAATAAAATTATAAGTTTTTTTCATTATTCTAAATAGTTTAATAAATCAATTAGACGTTTGTAGAATTAAATGAAATTAGAATTTATAGATTAAGCCGTTTTTTAGAATACCTCGAAACAGTGTCGGCGTTAGAGTCACTGGCACCCCGGGCAAAAATTCTGTGTGACGCCCTCTTAACCTTCCGACCCTTCCGTCCACTATTTTCAAAGTTCAACTGCAAATTTCGCTAAAAAAATCGTCACCTTAAGTTGCTTCTCTTGAAACTGACAATTTAGCTAAACAAAAACGGTTTACTAAACGACTTCATACAATTTCGCCGCCCCTAGGTTAGCCCTCGGCGCCCCCAATAATTTGGCGCCCCGGGGGGTTGCCCTGCCTCGCCCCCCCTAACGCCGGTACTGCCTCGAAGTTATGTAGGTGCCTTTTTCGAAATACCGCGGAATTAGGTGCCTTAAGTTTAGTGGACTGTGTTTAGAAAGCCAATAACCTGAATCGAAAATATTTTTTACAAGACCAGATGAGTTACATGTGACTCATCCCATTATATTATAATAATATATGCTACCTATATCTATTAAATTAAACTAGTATTAGCTATTACGTAATTTGCGAAGTAATGTGACTCATCGCTAAAAATATTATGACAATACATTAACTTTTAATACTATTAAAGTTGTTTCTCATTCAGGTTTTTTTTATTGTTTGGCCATAAGACTACATAATTATATATTCAACTCAAAATTTACCCGTATTAAAAAAAATCTTCATTGTGAAAAAGAATGTTCCTTCACTACAAAAGTGATGAAATTTAGCCACATTGCATGCGAAGCGTAATATCATGCATGAATAGTATAAGACATCAAAAATACTTTGACGTTCGCTCGATGTTCTTGGAGGCTATAAAAAAGAAAGTCAACAGTTTCCGCCTCGATAACCACCTACTCAGTCATTCGACGTTTGTAAAGAAAAATAAATAGGTTTATTTAAAAAAAAAAGTGGCGCGCCAAGCTGTCTGCCCGCAGCATCGCAGCACGATGTGGTAACGCGCACACACGAGAACTTTAGCTACGAGCTTATGCACTGACTTCTCATTCGAGATTATGGAATATTATCTCTTATAACCGTCGATGGATGCTAAAATCTTTAAATATGCACTATAGTATTTTATATTTCTAAGTAGGTACGTTACGATTTAAAATTTTGTGTAAGATACCCTTTATTTAAGACGATATTGACAATCAATTTTATCTAAAGTTATTTTAATGAAGTACCTGAATTAATTTTTATTTCTAATTAATTCATAAATTCTTTGGATCGTTTCTTATATCTAACATATTTTACAATACCTAATTCATCACATTAAATTAATTAAAGACTTGTTCTTTCTCTGCGCAGGGGTCATAAGGTCATTTAGGACCTGTGATTGTTGGAGTTATCTTTATGAATTACACATACAAATATTAAAAATATTATAATAGTTTTTATGTAATCTTACAGTGAAATTAAACTAGTTTAATTTGAAGCACCTATTTCATTACAATTATTTGCACAGCTAGAGATTATATTGATATTTTTGGTGGAATTGTATAATTTATCTTGTTTGTTGTAAAGGGGAATGAAAAAGCTTTTAAATAAAATTTTACTATTGCCATTTGTATTAAGGGACAATGGACTCGAAAATATCGGAGTAGTATGAATGAGGAAAAAAGGGCTATAACAATTGAATTGATAAAATTTTTCTATCTACAAATTTAAGAAAAAAATTAAGGGACCGAAAATTTTGCCGTTAATTACCTGCGGAAGACGTGGTCCGCGGAGTGGCAGGTCTTGGTCCAGGAAATCGGGCAAATCTGTCCCTGCGAGCAGTCGCGTCGGCGATGCTACGCAGGTGATCGGCGTGGGAGGCCGTAGTCAACTTCTGTGAGACCGTTATGGTCCAGAAGGAGACAGTAAAATTATTTTTGCTAAATCGTATGATGGTAGCCGTAAATCCGCCTACGTAAAAACTTGCAATCTCTAATTTAACCTGCTTTCTGTTTAATGTTTTCGATATATTATTAGATATTACCCGCCGACTGCCTTTGTATTAGTAAAGAATTTATTAAAATTGGTTGAATTAGGTCAGGTTAGAAAGATTAAAAAGTTGACAGATAGACAAACATGACGGTACATAGCGTGCCGCGGCACAAAGTTTGCAGAATACTCAAAATAACCAAAAAAATAACTATTAAAAATAACTAAAAATAATATGACAATACAACAAAATACATTAAAAATGTCATACACCTTTAATTTATTTTTAGTGACTGACATGTTATATTGGCATTGACATCGAGATAATTACATTAAATGGTCTAGATCGGTAGGCACTAATGTTTATCGGATATGAAGCATCTGAATTTTAATAAAGTTATGTGCAGGACAATATTTATCTCGCTAAAAAGGGATATAACACACTGAACTAACTAATTGAAAAACTGATGCTATGTCAGTGCAAGCGAAAACAGTCGTCTCTTTTGAATCTGTACTGATGAGATAAATATAAATTGACATTGAAAAATGCGCATGTTTAAATACGGTAAGTTTAGATTGTCCAAAAGGCGATTAACATACAGTATCACTAAGACGAGTGCAAATCCAGTTGTGGCATTGCGTCATACATTAGAATGTTTGACCCGGCGCTAGGCCCGACTGTGCGGCCGCGCCACCGACATCTCTGCGTGAATTCCAACCATTGTCACGACAACTCTGCCGCTTGCCGCTTACTGCTGCTACTTACAACACCCGATCTCTAAACTCAAACTACTTGTGTGTCATTTCAGTCTCGTACTACTTGTATGTTTTTATACGTATGTAGATGTTATTCTTTCAAACAAGCGCATATTTCCTTTCTTTAGTACTTAATGTCTTAATGGGAAGATGTTTAATGGAAATGGAATGGGAAGTGTTTGTTTGTTTGTTTTTTCGGTTTCGCGCCGTAACAGGTGAACGGGCTGCCATAAAATTTTCCGGGTGTACATTTAAAACCATAGACTCAAAATTAGGATATTTTTTATTCCTTGAAAATGGGTTGTTTCCATGAAAACTGTGTTTTCTAATCCAAAGCAATAAATGTTGTTCACGTTGACTTAGCCGTGGGCAAAAGCTAGTAACTATACTAGTATGTATAAACGGCGAATAACGGTTGACGGATTTTTTACATTTAAAATAGCGAGCAAACGGGTCATCTGATGTTTATCGATGACCTGTGCCAATGGGCATTTGTAGCACAGAAGGAGGCACAAATGTGTTGCCTGTCTGAAAAAAGAAAAAAGAAAAACGCGGAACAGATGAATTTGGCTTCTGGCTCTTTCAATCACTATAAGGTAAACAAAGTATGAGTCTGACACGGTCGCCAGCCCTACCAGCTGTAATTACCTACCGCTAGGCTCTCACACAGTTTAATACTCTATTTGGTACTTAAAATAAGTAAAGTTTCTTTTAACAACATTATATTTTTTAGGTATTATTTCCGGTTAAACTTGTAAATACTCACTGGTACCAGCATTATTTAGTATTATTGCTTCTGACATGACACTTAGCTAAAAGCATGCAGTCATCAATTGCACAACACTCTTAAACTTTTAAAACAACGCATTCATATCAGTCCGTTGAATTATTTGTTTCAGAGCAGAGACTAAAAAGTGTTTAAAAACTTGAATGGAATTACGATGGAGTGTTTATCGGGCACGTTAACCTGTCCTATTCCGCAGTCCGCCTGACCAACATTCGATCGCGTTCGACTACAATACACAGAAGTGTCTCTACATTTTGTCAACAAAGAACTTATTTATAAAATGTTGACTGGTACATAGTTTAGAAATAAAATAATATATTAAGATACTTTTCAATTATGACATATTGATTTTAATAAATGATGTAATCATTGTTATATTGATCTACAAAAAATATGATAGAAGAATGTATGTTAGTACACATATTTTGGGAGTATTAATTACACTAGTAGTCATGTTGTTGGCTGTGTGGAAATTCAAATACCTATGGTATGTTTTAGTGCTGTATAGTACACGCGGGTTGTGCCGTTTCTGCAAATTGCGTGGTCTACAACTCGAATCACTTTCGACGGCGCGCGCGCAGGTGCCCCGCCCCGCGGCCGCGCGCCCCTCGGTGCCCGCAGCCACCGTCTCCGTGACGTCACGCCGCCATGTAACGGTGTGTTTTATTATACAAAATACTAAATGGGCATTAAGACTGAATAGTGGAACAGTCTACTCTGTCATTTTAAACTAATTAAAGATGATCAATACCCTGAAACGATTATGCTCATTGCGAATTTATTAAGACATTGTAATTAACATACAGAATTATCGATATGTTTTTTGAAGCTCGTTGCATAAACTGTTTTATGATTGATATCATTATGCATGATATTATTATTAGAATTGTAAAATATAGGTACCTACATTTTTATTATAAACAGTTTTTATTTCGACGAGACACCAAGCTCTAAGCGACATTTTTGAGACTCGTCGACCGATAAGTTGTTTGAATGTGTCAATAAGAGATAACCAAAGCAAATAACATGCTAAGTCGATGACACTTTTAACTGGGACAAGAAAGGAAACATGAAGTCTTCGACATAATTATTCGGGCCCTAAACTAAAAATATCGTAACTAAGTTATCTGCCTAACATAACAAGTTTATAATTTTAAATTATTATCTACATTAAGAAATTACGCGCGATAGATTGTTCACTTAGTTATTTAAATTTAATGGATGTTTTTACAAAGTGCAAGAGACAATACAAATCCCATAGTTACGGTACCCGTAGTAAGTGACATACGTTGAGGCCGTCACGCCGCAAGCTCGGAATGCAAGAAGGGGCCGCAGCCGCGGGGTAGAAAGC
This sequence comes from Junonia grisea, assembly GCA_018235645.1. Classification (NCBI taxonomy): domain Eukaryota; kingdom Metazoa; phylum Arthropoda; class Insecta; order Lepidoptera; family Nymphalidae; genus Junonia; species Junonia grisea. The sequence continues at coordinate 1,610 of DVXP01000631.1, read as the reverse complement.
AACCGTTCGACGTGATGCCTCGCTCGTGCAATCGGACCAGCCCTTTAGATGACATTTCCTTGCCTTTTACAGGTGATACGACGATATCGAGACAGATAATAATATAGTCGTAGTATACATGTTATTTTATCAATATAATTTTTAAATTAATTATTATTACTCACTTTAGAATTTAGTTCCTAAGCCATTCATTAAATCAAGTTATTTAATAAATGTCTTACTAATTAGTTTATCTGTTAAAATATTGGGCATGAGTACGAAATACATGAATTAAGGAAATTCGTGAGAAAATAACTAATCCAATATACCTAACGATATTCCGTATGTCTGTAAGAAAACTATGAAGAGAAATATAATTAAATAAAATATGACTAAAAATATAAATCTAAGAAATGTTTCACCTCACATAGATGCGGTAAAACAAGTTCTTCAACTGTGCCAAGTTTCAAATCGGCAGTAGGAAAAAATGAGCTAATCAAATCATCGTTAACTTTGTTTAAATAAAACTCCATGTCAAATTTTGGCTTTGGGAAAAGAAATGCAGTAATGAAGCCGCAACTTAGAGGCCTAATCTAGGCGGAAAGAGGAGTTGTCGCTGTGGTAATGACTGTCGAGGCGGTGCCACCTTATCTTAAGCGCAGAATTGTAAGCCAACATAATATGATAGGACATAATAATAATTATGTTATGGATGTGTCTCACCTATTAACTTTAACATAATACAGCCGTCTAGGATTTGGCTCCCGGAACGCGAAGTCTCGAGAATTTTCGAAAATTTTACTAGCTACTATAAGCCCTAAAGATGATTAAATCTGTGTAAAACTGCTTGTTCACAGTCATAGGTATTAATTTGTTCCTCGGATTTGTGTCAATTATTACTTTTTCGGAAGAACTGTAATTATTTTTTTAATCACTGCTAGTAACGAGAAAATTGGAAATAATAGATGCTGAAACCAACACTAGTAATGTTATATTATCTACTAGGTTTACCTACTTACCATATACTCGTCGAACCAACATGAGATGGCATATAACATCCTAGCATAAAATGAAAAGCTCTATTAAAAAAAAGGTGCTGCAGTTATTTGAAGGATTGACCAAAAGTCCTGAACTATTGAACCGACATCGTGAGCAAATTATCAGGTAATGAAAATGAGAAATAGATTACCGAACAAAACTGGTGACGCTCTCATTTTATAAAAGCCTATTTCATTAAATCAATAAAAAATGTAGTATTTTTATTGCGACATCTGGTTATTATTATGAGTGATTAATATTAATCCTAATTTGATTTCTTTCTTTAAAAGTTATAGGAAAAAAATATTATTAAGAAACCACCTGTGATTGTGATAACGATAAATAACTAGATTCTAGATACGAATTGGTAATTAATATTTATTATTTTACTATGATGAATTATCAATCTCTAAATATGAACCCAATTTTAATGATTCTTCTTCTTCCTAGGACTTCCTAGGACTCCCAGACTTAGCCAGGGTCTGCTTTATTCTAGCCTAAGTTTTGACAGGTTACTGATTTTACGCAGAGCGATTGCCGTCTGACCTCCGCAACCCAGAGGGCAAGCCAGTAACCATTTAGACTAGAATATT
>DVXP01000630.1:0-18916 GCA_018235645.1 Junonia grisea | reverse complement strand
CTGACGATTCAAAAGAGCTCCCAAAGCCAACTTGAATAAAGAATATTTTGAATTTGAATTTGAATTTGAATTTGACTTATTTTTATTAAGTTATTTTCAGATAGTAAGATTATTATTACTAAGTAACAGTTAAATAAAAATTGTATGTTAGGTATAAAATAATACTATTATTTTACAAGACTATTCTATTTATTTTTTACTTTATTTGTTTACTGCTAGTAGCATCGCCATCTAGCGGTAAAAATTAAAATTAGCTTGAATCTTAAAGGTAGCGCCATCTATTGGTCTATTTGATATTTACGTCGTATCTTAAGCCATAGGAATGATGTTACGATTCCCTTAAACTTTGATAAGTTATTACTGTGTACCGCTAGATGGCAGTATCGTAGAATTTTCATTTCTTACAAATGTATATTCTATCTGTTCTATATGACTTGGAAATAACTTTCAACATAGGTATCTATTAGATATTTTTTTCTGTTTAAAATAATTTGTAATTCGCAGAGTTAATTAAAGCACTTTAATACACTAGTAAATTACAAAGCTATATTTTAAATCTATATTACATCGAAAAATTTAAAAAATCCACCATTTAATAGGAATTTAATAATTATGATTTTTTTTATTTATTTAATGAGAGTATGAAATATTAAATTTAATTTTGGCCGTCGACTTATTAAGTTAGATATTAAGAAAATAAAAGTTTACTCGTATTCTTTACGGTTCTATAAAATAAACATTCCCCCACATATTGTACAAAAAAAACCAGTTATTTTTCTTATTTAATATTATTAGACAGACTTGTATTTTTATTAAATATTTAATAATAATAAAAAAAACATTAAATGTATAGTTTTTTAGATTGTTTTACATAAAAAGCAGCATAAAATAATTAAAGCAATTATAAATAAAAAAAATCAAAAATAATTGTACTTATACCATGAAGCACATAATAAGTTAAGTAGGTAATTATGCAAGTATGTATTTTTTATGAATAAATTTTAATTTCAGTTCTAAAGTTTGATCAAATAGGTAGACTACAATTCTGCACCATCCGAATTGATCTAATATTTAGACATTAACAATTTTCTTGGAATATAAGCATGATATATCATCAAATGCTACTTTATTCGCTTAAAGATTTATTATACACCGTCTCGCTGTGTTACATCAATGTGGAGGCGTTGCTTTGAAAACACGTGCGAAACAATATCGCTTTCCGCGATCGACTATAAATCAAGTATTATTATAAGGAGGCATGTTCGAGTGGCCGTATTGTCGCTTTATGGATGTTATGCCATTCATTACAGGCCATTAAACGTATTATAACGCATTCACCAATTTACGACGACCCTTCGTCTTGTCACACTCCCTTATATTTTTCCTTCTTCGGAGTTTCACTAATACAAACCCAAGGTTCATTCAAAGATAGCTGGTCCACACCTCAGAGAGCTTTGTTATGGTCCGATGCGACAAGCTATTGATAGCGGATAATAAATGGCGAATATTGATAGAAAAATTCTTCATGAACAATGAAATTCTCATCGCATAATATGCACAAAAATATTCTATATTTTTACCGAACTCTTTGACTGCGATGAAAATAAAATATTACTATTTTATTTATAACGTAAGTAAATATGTACTATGCGTCGTATATGAATTTGATTTTTTCTTAAATATTTATAAAACCTATGGAATTTTATCAGTATTGTTAAAATATTAGTTTATTATTTTACTAAATACGTGGGAAAAATTAATGAAAGGTTAAAAAATTAACTTAAATAACATTAACGGAATAAATAGGTACTTATTTATTTATTCGCGTTAATTGATGATGCTAAGTTGAATCGCGTTAATTGATGGTGCTAAATAAAAAACAACTATATCAATCCATGGATTAGGGGCTGTTTAACTGGATTTTATTTAAATTTTGTATTTTCTTTACACTTATACTTATTTTAAGAAAACCCTAACTATGAATTGCTATAATTGAAGCATCGTCATATCAATCTTAATGTAAATACGTACCGGCTTACGTACATAACCAAGATAACTTAATAAAAATATTAATAAAATTAAACATAAAAATTATGGAATTATACTATAATATACAATACGATGTAAGTACATCTTTCTTAAAAACGCAAAACTCTCTAACGACATTGAAATTTAAATCTTAATACGATACACGTTTATTTATACGTGTTATAATAGAACTAATAAAAAACATAAAAATTGATATACTTAGACATAACTTTTTGCGTGCCGTTTCTACCATCTGCTTTGGCTTCATTCATGGTAAGAGATTAATGGTCGTCGAACACACCATTCTTTGTGACTTTTAGAAAAGTTTATGGCGTGGAAATAACAATTTGCAGTTCTGTAACGCGTAACCTTCGTATTGTGTCACCCAGAGGGCGTGACCGCGTTCATCCCTAGAAAAATTCCCATAAAAATATTGTGAGACTCACTATCCAAATATTTACTTGTCCGAAAACTTTTATTTACTTAAAATTGTTCGAAACACATTCAGTGTTGCGTTTCTTGCGTTTTACAAAAAGAAGATTTAGTACAGGTTCTAACAATAGGAATTGCTTTATCAAAAGTGTAGAAGTTTGTATGATTAAGGCGTTACGAAAGATAATTTTAGATGTAGAGTTTTTTAAATTCTATATATTTAATTGTGTAGAGGAAACGAAATAGGAAAAAAGAATAATTTATCGATAAATATAATCTCATTAATATTTCACATATCAGAGTCTATCTATTAAACCTTCAATTATAACTGGTAAAAATAATGCATAGGACTTATAAAGCTGCCTCTCTGTGTCTGTGCTTTGCGTTTGCGGCTGTTTGCAACAGTTTGGAAAATTTCTTAATTTTTTTAATTTTCGTTGCGAACACAAGAAGATTACACAAACTATTGTTACCTGTAAATACATGTTAAGTACACAAAAGTTGATAACTTCTGTTCGGTCGAGACTCATCTTAATGTTATCTACATTAAGTTCAGAGAGTGAACTTAGAGTGACAACGAATCCAAACCTCGAAATCTTAACATTTCCGGAATTAAATTTTACATCCAATTTGTAATAGCAGTAAAATGAACTTTACACTCAATTTTAATTTTCTACAAATCGCGAAGATGATAATAGTCTTATATTTAGTGAAGTGGTATTGTATTGAATAATGTAACATATTTATATACAATTACGATACAGGGCCCGTATTCTCTATGTCACGATACATAACGTGCCCTAAACGGATGACATCATATCGTGCTTGTCAAACTATCTTACCATGGCACGTTACGTCTTCTTAAAGTGGTATTTCGTAAGCACACGCTCTGAAAACGTAAGGAATAGCATAGATAATGCCATTCCGGTTTATTTTTTATTAATTTTTTAATCACTTATTTGACAGCATGGATCGCGCCAGGTAACGTGACATTTCAAATTCACAGTGTTATAGAGAATACGGTTTTAAGACAACAACGTGTTTCAACATAGAAAACCGTTTTGATTTGGCATAGAGAATAAGGGCCCTGTATAGAATAAAACTAATGTAAATATTATCAACTCATTAAGTTTCTACAGGACTCTACCTTATAGACTCTAACAATATTAAAATATCATAGTGGCCTCTAAATTAACATATTATGATTTTGGATTGAGACATATTAAAACCAAATAAGTATATCAATAGATATATACTAAGACATACATACACAAAAGTTCAAGAAATGAAATTTTTTATGTATCAGATTCGGCAAAATGATCAAATGGCACTCGAAAAACATTTCCGAAAACAGTATTATTCGTGACTAAAAAACTTTGCTCTTTTTAATCTATCAACATCGGTATCCACAAAGAGACAGATGTCCGAATTATATCTCGCTTCTTTACCATCGGTATAAAAAGTTTAAAACGTATTCATAGCAACAACACCTACGTAACAAGCCGTATTGTGCCGATCTAGACAATGGCGGATAAATGTGACGTAAAATCTCTTAAAGGAATAATCCACTTAGAGGCATGTCGTAGCTTTTTGTCAAAATACAGAGGCACGGTTCATTGAATTTAAAAAAATAACACCGCGGGGCACCCACTGTGTGCAAACAGAATTTAAAGGGCCCCGGTTATAATTCATCGACGCTAGTTAGCGATGGTGCCGACAGATGGCGTTACTTATTGTTTTGCTTTAGTTCTTGTAAGTTCCCTGCAAGTTTGTTTTCGAATATGGGGTTAATTACTAGGGATTTTGATTACGCGTATTTTAATATTAGAAATGTCAATTGAATGGTGCTAGAACGTATTTAGGACAAATAAAATAATAGACTTGTAAGTTCATCTTAATATTAAATAATAATAAAATAATAATTATTATTTTCTTTTTATATACATATATAAACTACTTATTACAAGTTATTTGTTTGTATTTGTTGTTAGTTTCTTGCAATCTTTTTTTTACTTAAATTCAAAAAACTTTTTCAGTTTAGTCATGAGACTTATCAGGTTTCTAACAGAGGTGTAATTATAAAATATGTCTTATACTATACTAATAACTATTGCCTGTCACGTTTTAGTACATTTTGTACTAAATTCAACCATTAAACTTTTTCGTACTTACCTCTCTGATTGATGTTTTCTTCTTCTGTCTTCTATCTTCTATCTTGATATATTTTAATCTAGCTACGACATGAGGATCAAAAACAACTATTAATAGTGTAATAATATAAAAAATAAATCAGAAGCGCATAGATGAGACTGTATGTAAAAGCTAGTTTTGAATGAGTTATTCTGAAATACTTTTTTGTTCTGTAATCAATTTAATTTTGTATTCTAGAAAGTGTTTTGAGTTTTAAAAAGTAGGTAGGCATAAATTTCGAGACTTCGTTTCGCTCTCCGTAGTAGCTAGTAGGCAATTGTAACATTAATAATGATTATTTGTCTTCTTCTTATAAGTATGAGAAGACATTAACATTGTATATTATTAAGCATAAGTAGGACAAAATAATTTTTATAGACTGTAACTTAGCCTCTACTGTGATCTCTACCACGAATGAGTTAAATATTTAATTATATTATAATTATAATAAAAATAAGTATTATTATTAATTAACGACGACCTCCGTGGCGCAGTGGTCCACACGCCTGCCTGCGACGTGGAGGTCCCGGATTCGATCCCCGGCCAGATCATGATGGAAAACGATCTTTTCCTGATTGGCCTGGGTCTTGAATGTTTATCAATATATGTATCTATGGTTTAGCACAATTACCATTAAGATAATTATTTATTGTTCTTCTATTCAGCGTTTTCCGACTCTTTCGATACAGCCTTATTATTAGTTAATCTTATATATTATATCTTATATATTATAGTAATCTTTACAAAGAACAGTTGTCTTCTGACCCTCAAAAGTTACGGAGATAAGGCAGCAACAATATACACTAGAATATTTTATTCTTTCAAGACTAACAAGCATTATTTAGTGATTGTAATATCAATCATGACTGACTGCTTTATTTGATTTCAATATATAATGGGAAGATCAACATAGTTAGACACCCAGATATAGTAATAAATGTTTTATACTATTAATAATAAATATATTATATCTACCGAATAAATATAATTATGCAATAAAAGACAAAAATTATAAAAAAAGTCTCGTAACGTAATTGTTCTACTGCAAAAGTAGTGTACCAGAAACACTAAACGATTAATTTACTTAGATCCTATTTAAAGTACTTTTTGACGTGGAGATAGCACGAAACAATCGAATTGAATATAATTTATGAATGCTAAAAATATTGTATTTTTATGCACAATAGGTACTTAATATAGTTAATTTTATAAATTTTAATGAAACTCAAAAACTTACACTTAAAAGTATTGTTTGAAAGAGACCATACATACAGGCACTTTTGAGTAGTCAAATTACTAATTTATTTTGTGTGAAATGTAACTTCAAGCCGAAAGTATCGATTTCACAAAATTATATTTTAATTTGTTGATAGAGGTTTTTTTACAAATTATGTAAGTTAGAAAGAACGGTAACATATTTCACTCTTTCATTGGAACTGAAACACGGAGACTTGAAATTTGGTATCAATATTTTTCAAATGCGTAGTGAACTAAGAGTGCAATTTACGAAATTCCAAAAATATCAATATATCAATTACAAAAATATAAAGGTTTATAAAAAAGTAAATCTGTGTACACGCAAAATATACGTGAGCAAAGCCGCAGGCAGCTGCTAATGTACATATAACGATATCTATTTGCATAATCCTCATAGATTTATAATATTCGAGTAACCCACTAATCCCCAGGGTCTGTGACCAGGTTGAATAGAATGTCAGCGCGATAGTCCACATTAAATGCCATTTGACCACATCTCGGGACCATTCACACACCTACAATACCGTTTTTGTCATCGCTTACGAGCTCCAGCGTTAATATCTTGTTCAACATTGATTTATGCGACAAATATCTATAAATATATAAAAATGCACTAGAATACCCCCTATATTTTAAGCCATAAGGGTTATATTCGTATGCATTTGTGACAATTGCATTCTATTCCCCATAGAGTGGTCAACTGAATGGATCGCATCAAAAACTGTGTGAACAAAAATATTTCTAAACGTTTCGAGTGACAATTTCATGGGTTATTTCAATGAATTTAAGCGAACAGTCTGCGGCTATTTATCGTCCATTTCGATGGAAATGATGATTAATTACGTTAGTCGATAGTACGACTTTCATTGATGGTGGACTGAAAAAAATAGCAGAAAAAATATTTATGTCAATATATTTAGATGGTAGATAAATATGATTTAATGGAAAGTTATATTAAAATGTTCAAATATTAAAATGGAAGTTAAAAACTGCTTATACATATTTTTTTAGATCATTAGCAAACTTCATTATCAAATTTTTAATTAATTATAAATTTCTACTTATCAATGTTAACGGCATTGATTGGCATAGGTTTTTGAAAAAAAAAAACAGTTCAAAATAGTCTAAGAACCAAAATAAACGATGCTACAAAAGATCAGTACGTGTTCTACTAAACAATATAATGAAGCTATGCTAACTTATATTACAATCCAACAATTAAAACAATTATGTCGCTTTGATTTAATTTGGTTTTTGAAATGATTCGTATCACCATAAAAAATCTAATCGAATCTTGTTACTATTATACCTGTATATTGGGTAGATACGTTTGTGAGGATATCAGGATATATGGATGTTTGAATAATGATTCTTACACAATGTTGCTTTTTACACAAAAACTATAATACGCATTTTGATGAAACTTTGCAATAACGTAGTTTACATAATGTTGTCTTAGATTTTCGGGATTATTACACATTGAAATAAAACTAGCTTGAACTGATTTAAATCGAGTATCTTAATGATTTTTATCAAACGTTTTATTTCAACGTAGTTTATACCTCACATTAACTTGAAGACTTACTTTTCATCTTTTTACTAACAACACGGGCGAAGCCACGAGCGTAACCTAGCTCAACAAACGTTCCAAACGAAGAAAACGTAACAACATTTACAAGCAAATCGGAAACAAATCCAAGTCGACCGATCCGCGGAACTTTATGCCGCGGGATATCAGTTCCCGACTTTACCCAATAAAGGGTAACCCGTGATCCGTTAAGTAAACAAAAAAAGGAATGCTTGCGCCCGCGAGGCGACGTAACGAGTAAATCACGGTAAGCCCCAATACGCCGGCGGCGCTCGCGTAAGCCCCATAACCCCTTTAAGTTCACCTTCGATATCCCGGGATGTGCCGAATAAACGGATATTTGGTACGTTTTTCTCGTTTTTTTTTATAATACGGTAATCTAACGAAATTAAGATATCTTTGTTGATTTTTCTTGTTGTTGTATGATGATGATGTTCTTGGAAAATTTTGTTGTATTTTATCAACGTGGTCAACTTAGAAGTTACCGAGGAAACATATATTATATTAGATCAGTATGCTTGATAATAAATACTGATATACTATTTGTGAGACACAAATTAAATTACATAATTATAATATTTAAAATCAATTATTAATAAAGCTTTATATATGTTCATTTTAAACACATTTACAATATTCTACCTAAATGTGTCTTTCGTGTATTACAAAAGTCACATTTAGGTACATTATTGTTATTAGGTGTAACAAAATTGTAAATATTATTTTATTTCATTAATTTACACCAATTTAGCATATTTTTATAATGTAAGCAATGATTTTTCAATATGTCGCGGTCGTAAAACTTTAGCGTTCTTCTGGAATTGTAAAAATACCTTTTCCTAATATTAAATTACGACTTTACTTTAGTAATGGAGTTGTTAGAAATTTAGTGTATACATTATTGGGTACTTCAATTCTATTTTCTTCTCATACTTATTTAACGTAATCAACAGAACATAATAACTAAATGTAAAAAAAAAAACATATTTGACCCAATTCCAAGAAACATATGAAAATAAGTTTCTTAGAAAATCGTGTGAAAGTTCAGATTGGCTGGTCTTAATCTGCGTCTATACGTATCGTACGTGTTCCCATTTCGTTAGTGTTATAGCGAGCAATGAGCGGGTTGAGACCTCGGACATTGGGCTCTTTTGACCCCACGTCACCGAACTTCTTTCGAACACCCTTTACACAAATTGATTTTAAACGGCGATTTATTTCCGCCTCATATCGTCGATCCGATCTTCCTATGAGTTTTATGGGCGGCTTTATGCGGGGTTAAGGAAGCCCAAGTTATAAAACAGTTTATTTCTTTCAGGACGGTAGTTAACCACCCCCAATTATATTAGATTGAACGTACACCGCGTGAAACTTTATAGCGGAATACGGTAATGTGGAACTAAACTCTTTAAAACATTATCCCGTTTCATTACCGAGTACTAAAAATAAAACATTATTGTTTAGAAACGATTCGCAAATTTTTATATTTGCAATGCACAATAGCAGTAAACTATAAGTCATATAAAACGCTAACTAAAGAGTTATTAAACTAAAGGCTAACGGTAACTACGCAATTTCACTCGTATTTCTATAGGTAACGGGTTTTTTGAAATAAAAGTTGTGCTCCGACGGAATTTTACCCTTTTGCGAATTTGTGCAAATTACTTTATGAGCGCGCTTTCAATGGGAAGTTGGCAGTTTTTTCGATGTCGTTTACAACAGCAGCGAGATGGAACTGTTGAAAAGTCAACCTTAACCGGCCGCGTTCAGATGGCCCCGTGATTTTATGAGGCCCGAAGCGGAATGTGTCGAACCAGAAACTGTCGGCTAATAGAAATAAATAGTAACCCTTCGGTGGCGGCGCGTTTGCCGCCGAAAGGTTTACTTTTATTACCGACGGCTTTCTCCCGACTAACCCTTCATAATTGCGAGGGTTTCGCAAAAAGTATATTTTTACGCAAAAAGACAATTGATTTTTTAGCGAATAGCAGTTTGGACAATTGATAGTTTATGAGAAAGAAAATAATTTATTCTTTATTTTAGACACAAAAGATTGCGTAAAACATATTGTTTTGTTTTAACGGCGATGTAGATGTGCGATAAGCGCTTTCTCGTCACCAATTTTCTAATTGACGTCTCAATTGGGTGACAATAAGTAGTGTAAATAAATTTATCGACACAGCGGGGCCCGTACCTGCTCGCCGTGACTTTTTTTCGCTCGGAGATTGATACATTTGTGACCGCAAAGGATTTTCAGCGGGGGGCGAAACCGACAGACGGTCTTTTTTCTTTTCCTAGTAACCTGTCGATTGAAACGTCAGGATGTGTCGTAAGTGTACCAGTTGAGGCAATAAAGATAATGTAAGTGTCAGTGCGATGAGAAATTTTGGGATTGTTTGAAAAAAATCTTGTGGCCCGTAACTTGAATAGAAGAGTAAGGTAATGATGATTACTCTTTTGTCAGATTCAAACTATTGTCAATTTTAAATACATATTATAATATGTGCGTAATGGAGATTATGATTAAATATTTGCAAATTGCAATGATTAGATATGGATGACTCAGTATCTAAATTGGTGCTAAAACACACTGTCTTGTATGCAAAGGTGTTGTAGTCTTTTCACATATCTGTTTTATGTTATAAATTAATGTTATTGATTGATACAACGAGTATTCCCGAATTATAGATAAGTTAGGATATAAAGAAAAGGATTTTCTCATAATTATCATTATTTTGCACAGATCCCGAATTAAAGAATACATTTACAATTAGCTTCTTTATCACATACTCTTTTTAATAATTATACACTTTTTATAAAAAATAAAAAATCCTTGAAATTTTCAGTCGCGGAAATAGTCGCGAGTCTCCACTAGTATTGTAGACATCAATATCGCCCACACACAAACCCAATATCAATAAATTTTAATAGCATGTTTAATTATGATATTCCTTTATCAAATAAAAACCCGATAATCTTTGAACACGATCGTTTATTTTTACGACCAGCGGAAGACATAGATCTGGCCCCGCCTCCCACCTCCGAAATATCTATACATTATAGTGCATTTAAATGTTAACTATTCAACTAAATGGGGTAAACACGGGTAATTAAGTGTATCTAAAACGATTTTCAAAATAATCGTCGCCTAATGCACTCTAAAATTAGTGTGACGAAATAGTTACGACAAGGGAGTGTTTATATGGATCTCTACATGTATTTATAATATTTTTAGAATAGTAGTTATTCCTTTCAGAATTTTATTAGTTTATTCATTAAAGTATTTGTTTTAATAAATTTATCTATTCTAATGATTACAAATATAAAAAATATCTTTAGATTGAAATTACTTAGACATAATTAAATCTCATAATGTTATACATATTTTAAATATTATGATACAGTAATAAATAGCGTGAATAATACAATTTTTAATAAAAAAAAATCTGATAGCAAGCAAAATTTTAACCACAATTTTTCAATCATATGATCTATATGTCTCTACTTATTTTTTAAGCTCATAGTAAATAAAAGATCCTGGTAAAATACTAGGAAGAGTAGAATATATTTTTTAATAAAAAAGAAGTATAATTTTTAATTTAATCTTAAAATATAAGGTAAAGGCGCCTAATTCCGAGATATTCGAAAAAATCGATAAACCATTAGATTCATAAGTACTACTCGTATTTATTTTCAAAAGTTAATAAACTAATTAAACCTTTCAAGGATAAATAAACTTATGATTTTATGGATTAAGTCGTTTTACGAATACCTCCAAATTAGGTGCCCTTAAGTTACCGAACCGCCATGGCCGCCATGTAATCCAAGCAGAGTAAGGGATACATACGTCGCACACGCGCGGCGCTCACAAGGTAGCGGTCGTAAAGTTTTATCACCTCTAATAGGCGCCCGCGCTGATTTGTGTGACACCGGACTACAACCCGACAACCTTTAGATACCTTATACAAACCTAACATTATCATTTGGAATTTTATGCTTTTGTAGTTTTTAATCAGTTGATTGAAAAAATTAGGTATGTTTCATATCGACTGAAAATAGGTAACATCGCCTATCCAAATTTCGACTTTTGAAAACGTTAACATATGTAGGTACATTTTATTTACAGTGTAGCAAAAGTAGGAAAAAACAGATTTACTTAAAATACGTTTCTTTTTATTAATAACATGTTTTACAGATATTCCCTACATTTTGCTTGTAAAGGATAGGACAGTCTTCTTCTTCCTAGTATTTTTCCTGGACTTAACCAGGGTCTGCTTTATTCTAGCCTAAGTTTTGACAGGTTACTGACTTTTAGGCAGAGCGATTGCCGTCTGACCTCCGCAACCCAGAAGGCAAGCCAGTAACCATTTGGACAAGAATATTACCTACTATGAGTAACGATCGTTATCAGGTGTTATTGATAACAACCGGGACCGAAGGCTTTACGTGCTCTCCGAGGCACGGTGAGTAGACCCACAAGGACCAGACCTAGTATACAAACATCCGCCTCGAGCGGGAATCGAACCCGCGACCACCGGCGTTAATAGCGCATTCAGCACCACTAAACCAGAGCGGTTGTCACAATAGAATAGAATTTACAAAATATTACCCCTAAATATACAAAATGCTACTACATAGTTTGCGTATATAAAAAACGATCCAGTATTCTCGAAATGGTCATTAAGTAAATAGCGTTCTTCCTTCTTACATAAATGCCTCCAGTTTACTATTAAAGCCAGGGATGTAGAGTTACATCCGCAGCGGTTCTTAATTGCGGCCTGATGGCAATACTCGTCATAAATTATCTTCCTTTAGTGCAGATGAAAATTAAATGTAAGGCAAAGTAGGTACGGTAAAAATATTCTTGCTAGTACAGACTGATTACTTAATAGCAACAGCTAATTTCCTTAAAAAAATGTATTACACTCATATTTATTTTGATGTCGCAATTCGTCAAAAATAAAAACATAATTATTGTATAACATTGGAAACGAAAAATCTATACTTTTAAAAATTTTTTGAATCATTTTTACATTTTGCGAAATAAATCTAGATGTAGAGGTTGTACTTTGTGGTTATATTCTTGTGCAAAATTGCAAAACCCATAAAAATGTGATAGCATTAACGTAAACTTTTTTCGTCGCCAAAATCACGTCGCCGTTGTTTTATAGCGTAATAGAAAAAAAAACTCAAACACAAGTCAACGTCTCACGAGTGACAAATGACGTGTAAAATGCTGTTAGATGTCCCGACTCAGACCGTTTTATGAAATTTGTTTGTGTGCGTAGAGGGGAGAGATTTTCACTATTACACACACCCAAATTTCATAAGACATACATTAAAGTAACGATTCTTTGCTTCTTTGCGGTTCCTGCCATTTTCATTGTTACTGCTTCAGCCGTTTTAATAGAATACTTACTCGTATTATATTTTCTGCAATCTCCTTGGGAAAATGGACTGTCTAACGTTAAACAAAAACCTTTCGGTCTAACAGATTTTATGATTAGGGCATTAAAAAGACACTGTTAAGTTTCATAGGTACCTAGGTGTTATAATCGCATCAATCAAAATGTATGTCCACGTATGTAGAACGTACAATATATAGATAATAATGCAATCATTTAACGAAAGGAAGCCATTATGCTGAACCGCATCAATCAATTTAATTTAAACGAGCAATCACCAGGAAACGTAGCGCTCGAACGAAATTATGGTGAAATTAAAATAAGTTAATAAACGACAGTCGAGAAAATAATACGATGGAAATTTCGGTTAACGTGTATGAACAGTGCAATTTAAACGACCAACGCGGACAAACAGTTGATTCATTTATTTACAGTACACTTCGCGTTGCACTAACAACTGCGGCGTACTTAGCACAATGAAAGCGATAATGAGTCCACAACGCCAAATTTCCAATTCGCAAAGCGGAAACCCATACGGAACAGTGGATACGAGAACTAATCTTCTAATATTATTTTAATGCTGCATGTTTATGTGTTATTCGATGAATTCGTTACCAATGTGCCAATTGGATTAGGGTTGTTACTGTCGCTGTTAGGAATGACTGTTTTTTAAACGGAACAAATTTTGAACATACAGGTATGTAGGTCGAACGGTGATTAAGAATTCGGTAAACTATATTAAACAACTTACAATAAACCATTAGTAATAACAAAGATTTAACTCAATCTAAGTCCTACTGCTGTTAATACAACCAATGCAGTCATCATGATAGTTAACACATTTCTTGATAGAATATTAAAGAGAGCGGTTTTAGACAATGTGTCAGTAAAATACAAATAATAATAGGCAATGAACCATATATTTATGTGAGATTCGATAAAAGCGCATGTTGCTACAGTTGCTTTAAAATGGATAAACTTTATTTAAAACATGAATAAATTGAGACCTGATTTAGAACTGATCTAGTTGAGTTAATGAATCGAATTATAAGGAGGTCCAAACATTCCAACTAAATTCAACCGCATTAAGTTCGTTGGACTTGGAGGTTGGACTGTGAATGCAAGACGAAAACGTTCCCTCCATTTACTAAAATAATCTCCGATTAAGTCCTTCTAGTTTGTTTTTAGCAGCTGTCATTGCTACATGCCTTGGCTCTTTTAAGCTAATCTAGCTCGACGCGGTCGCAGTATAAATTTTAGTAACTATTCATGCTATTTCGCGCAAATGGTAGCTCAATTTTGTTGGCCGTTGCGGTAATGACCACAAAAAGTTATGGAGGTTCTAATTGCTTTATTAACATTTACGTAAACAGATAACAGGAACGACTACTTGATGAATGAAAAATATATTATTTATATAGGTTTATTATATATTTCATCACATACTTTCGGCATGACATCAGAATCCATCGAATGTGCTTATACGATCAGTCTACATGAATGTTAATATGATTATATTAAATTTTATCAATAAGCCGAACGCTGATATTCAGTTGTCTTCATTTGAACTAATTTACTGAATCAAATTGTATGATTGCTCTGTGGCGATATCATTTTATTAATGAAATTTCTTCACAAATACCCATAAATACAAAGCGCGCAAGCCTATTATAGGCTATTATAGGCAATGGTATGAAGAACTATAAAGCAATATAAAGTTCTTCATACCATCAAAAGACATTCAAATTCCAGACCATTCAGACCATCCATAATAAAAACTGTAATAACATCAATAGCAAGTGAAGCGTACGAAACGCTTTTCGAAAGCGAACGTGTCGTACATCAAGGGGACACATTTCCTCCACATACGTAAATATTTCCCCAGTCCCGACACGTCTTTATAATAAAAACATCAGCTGAAACGTCCCTGGGTAAAAAAATAACGCAACATTAGACGCGATAAGTTTACAACTGCGCACTATTGTACAGTTGAACGGGATAAAAGTACGTTTTACAGAATTGACATATTCATGGATCGTTTGATCGAAACTCGGTACTCAAATGTTTAGTGTCTATCAATACAAAGGATAAAACTGCAACGATGTCGTTTCTGTACAAAATATATGTAGACAAGATTAATTGCGGGAGATATTATTTTATCGACCCAGACAGTGAAACGTTTGAAAATAATTTCTGTCTGAGTGAACTCATAACACGTGAAAGCAACCGGATACATTTAATTGAAAATCGACATGATAGCTAGTAGAAAAATAGAATTAACAGTATGAAGTTATAGAAAACATGATTTTGTCAATCATTAATTGTCAATGATGTCAAATCAGTCAATGACAGTTGTCAAAATGACGTCAAATATATTACAGGTGGTCATTTAGATTGATGAATTCATATATTTATTTTGATTATCTTCTACATTATAACAATTACACATCTGCCGCATCGTCGAAAACTTAGACTGACCTCAGAATAAGCGTCTCCCAGGACTTAAACGACATAGCTTAAAAGACAAAATTGACAAACTATTATCAAAACTTTCAATATTGTATCGTACACACTATTCACAACAAACAATTGTCACTGACGTTACACGAAATGAGCATAATAAATATGGGCGGCGCGAAATAGGCGCAGGTGTGAGAAGACGTCGGAGAGACGAGTACGTGAAAAACTCGTTCACAACAAAAGAATGAGATATCTCGGGGTGGGCAGGTGGCGCTGAGATACTGCGACGTCACGCTCTGTGATTTAGATGTGACCCGATTCTGCATTATTTATTGACCGAAATCAGGACCGTTCTATTCACTAACGACATTAACACGTCCAGTTCGTTTTCGGCCAATTCGGATATTCTCGGCTATATTTTGGGTATACCTGCTGAATTTTTGGTGTCAGATCAAAATTTATAACTGGTCAAATCCGGAGTAGAATTTTTTGGTAGTGAGAATTGCATGATGTTATGTTATTTTTAAAATGTAATTAAGGTAGCTAAAATCTTTTATCACCAATATGAAACTGGGATCATATATCATATGCACAGATAGAAATAAATTGACGATAATCCTGGTAAACGAAAGGGAAATTTTCTTGAAAGTCAAGGCAGTGTCTCTTATTAAGGTCCTCGTGAAAGAAATCACGCGCCTAGTAACTCGTACGTAATATGTCTGAGAAAGTAATTTACGCAACGCATTTTTAGCGCATTCGAAAGATTCCAACGTAACGAATATTACGTATATTTTCAAAACATCGATATAAAATTAACGGTTTCTTTTAAATGAAAGGTTTCACATTTCGGAGAACTTTTCGCATACTCTGCGAAAAATTACTGATACGCGTGCCCTAACTCTTTCCAACTATAACTTGGGTCCTTAAAAATAAAACAAGTAATTGTTTTCAAGTATATTCCGCATGGCTCATACTGCTTGGTGTAAGCGGTTCCTTGGCGTTCCATACAATTGCTCTACAGTGGTTTCCTAACATCCCCGGGCGAACCCCAAGTTTAATTTAAGCATATCTAGGACTTTAACAGTTAAAGTTGTATTGTTTGGATTGATGCGCCTTTTATTTTTGATTTTTATTTACGGATCTCAACATACCGTACTTACTTATCCCAGACCACTATCACAGGTTGGTAAACCGTGCTCTATGCGATATTGAAATAAGTTTTAATGGCTTCAACCATTTGCGAACTTATTCTATGGCCCGTGTTGTCGTTTAGACGCGAATAGTCCTCGACGAGTTATTCTAATGTTTTCGTAGTTTGAGCGCGTTACGACTATGTCTAGCTTAAAGTTAGCTATTCATGTGCAGTTTATGAATGCGGATTTATCGGATAGTTAATGAGCTAATCAAAAGTTCGATTCGTTTAAAGTTATGAGAACAACTCCATGTGTAGCCTTTCGCAGTTTTAATTAAAGTGTAAAAGGCTAAACTATATAACTTTTGCCTATAGGCTAACTGTCAAAGGCACTAGCAATAGAATTGTATTCAATTTTACAGCTAGGTAATCTGATTACGAATGTACCGACGTAACGGTATTTCATGCAATTTAGAAAACATTTTTAAGCCGTTTATATTTTTGACGTCAGCTGGCCAATTTGGAATACAAGTATTACAAAGCTGTTGTTTTTTTTTGTTTTCTTTACTACGTCCCTATGCAAATTAGGCATAAAGTGTAATTGATCGAAGGTAATAAAAAATGAACCAATATATTCAAAAATTAGCAAATTCAAAAATTAGGAAATTCAATAACAATTGAATTTAATTCAAAAAGTATGGAATCAATATTAAACATGAAACAAATGTACCGAACGCAGAACGGAAACGTCTAGAATCTTCGAACTTACTATCGCTTCACTTTAAGCATACCCTCAGAAGATTTTGCCCGCGTCCCTGGTCGAGTTTTATCGGTCGAATGTGAGCCGTAAACGTTCACATGGTAATGCGACCGCGCTATAAAAACTTTTCATAGAAAAACTTAGGGGACCTCGAATAATGCTATCGAGACGAAGGTTTGATGGCTACTCGTATCCGTATTGGAGTTTAATGGTATGCCGTATCAGTTTATAGCTACCAACATCTTATAGTTCTTGTTTATACGTCTAATCTGGTAGGAGACTGGCAATGAAAACTTTAGTTTTTGATGAGACGTGACTACTTAAATCTAATTCCCAAAAAATAAGTGTTGATATTAGTTATTTCATCAAGTATCAATCAATGGCAACAAGAATTAGAAGAATTTCCAAAAAGTCATTCCAGAAATTTAAAAATTGCAGCTTATTTGAAAGCAATTTGCGTTCTAATACGATTACTCGATTAAACATCAACTATCAAAGTAAACGAGACTGATCGATCCGGCTTAAATCCACGCATTAGCTCAACTAATATCAAGCTATGATCGACCAGCTATATAATTTGCATAGCTAAAGAGGCCCAAATTTGGCGGTCGAGTTGGTTCACGTGTGAAGTACCCATTGAAGCGTTTAGCAATCAATGATAGGACCCGTATAGGCTGGAGATTATCTTAATGGCGCCGACGTCGAACACGAATTATGTATTCGTAACGCACAATCGTGCTAAATGAGAAGCCAATCAGCGGTATTGAGGGCTGTCGCTTTATTCAAATGTGCGATTGGAATCATTGAAATTAATGTCCAAACGCCAGACCCTTTGAATAGCAAGTTATTCCAAAAAATATACCGAGATTTTCAGATTCCATTAACATGGATGGTGATAATTTAATTATTTATTTGCATGCAAATAAATTAAGCCTTACAGGAATTTATTATAGCAGCTTTATTTAAACGTAATTATTATCGTAATAGCTTTTGCTACAGTGATTATTTATTTAACGGCAGCGGACTGGCAACCCTAGCCCCATAGCCATTGGAACGGTAAACGGCAAGTTGTGACGTGACAACAAACCAAATGGATTTTCGTAAATACGTTACTAACGATTACGACCATTTCGAATGTATACAATCTTCTACGTTTAATTTAAAAAACCGAGTCTTTAATTTAAAATCATGCAATAAAAGTAATAACGAAGATAATTTTAATGAAATTCTAATTTTTAAAACCAAAAGTATGTATTGTATAATATGTCCTGATGATGTATAAATTCTGCTACAAAAGGAACAAAAATTAACATCTAATATTAAAATTGATATGTAATCCAAAAAAGTTAAAAAACAATCATAAAAAACATTTCATTTTATTAACCTAATTTGTGTAATACTTTTACTTGTAAAACTGAAGATAGCTGAAACTTTTTATTGCTTCTCAAAGAAAATACATTTATTATTATATCGGGACAAAACTCTTGCTTCAGATATTCATGAGCGTAAGAGCCCATTCCCAATTGTCCTGTGTCGGATCCAAATTTTATTTGGATGTCGGCGTTTCTATACAAAACTACTACTTTGATTAAATTTAAACATCAAATCAAAAATTCGCGACCCAGCGGGATTCGAACCCGCACCTTCTGCCTTGCCGGGGCAGG
>DVXP01000629.1:0-18919 GCA_018235645.1 Junonia grisea | reverse complement strand
TTTTTCTCTTGTAAATATTCATTTTAAGTTAAGTTCTTTTTATTTTATTTTTTCTATTATTATTGTAAATACTACCTCAAATAAATTCATTGTAATTAATGGTATGGACGAAGTTTTATTATCTACGTTAATCACCGGGCACGCTCACTGCGGCGCAGTTAGATTAAAGAGGGTTCCGTGTTTACGGTCAAAGATTCGTTTCGCGGCTCAGAAGAAATTTGCACAATATTTTATATTTCTTGAGGGCGCTTTGTGGACTGCACTCAAAGTAATTCCTTTTGTGGCCTCTGCTCTGGTGATTTTCTCTTGTGAAAGAAAAAAAAATGGAACTGTATATTTAAATCTTGCTTAAGAATTTCCTAAGCTTGTTTTGTTGTTGCGATGCTTCTTCTTACAAAAATGTTTAATTATCTTTTTAATATAGACATTAGAAGTATTTTTGCTGTTTTAGTATACATAACTAAAGATCACTGATTTTGTAGAGTAATTATTATTGTAATTTTCTGAGAAAAATAAAAATATTTTATTACGTAACCCTAATAGGAAGGATATTCTAAGAACTGTTAAGGACAAAACAAAGTTCGGCTTTAGCGGTATTTGATATTTTATTCAAGCCGACCAATGATATCGGTATTACAACCCTGACCAAACCTTTCATTATTTATTCAGTCAAAACACGGGATAAAAGAACACCTACCTAAATCTTATTTGCTGTGAGACTGAGAGGTTGTGATAATTTAGTAAAGTGTTGATTTTAGCAAAAATGTATGTAACATCAAAACTATTGTATATATGTATTCGAATTATGTATAAACCATTGAGCTAAGCGCTGTTCGAACAGGGTTGTCACAGGGGACATAAGGGGGAGTTAAAAATTCAGATATAACATGTCAAAATCTGCAATTTTAAAACTGACAGAATCTTGTATGGAATTTTATTGGTTATCCCCTTCCCTCCAAAACAAGTGACCCTCCCAAAAATTTGAAGCTGCGACCGCGCCTGGATAATATATGGCGTCAGTAAAATGTTCACGAGTATTATTTAGTTGAGGTCGCGCCACAATCGGATGGACGGACTTTGCGGGCTTGTAAATTAATATTGGGCTATTAAACAATTTCGTAACTACATAATATATAATCATATGGTTTAAGTTCTATAATCAAAAATTGTAGGGAAAGTAATTGTTGTTTCCTGTTTTCTTTGATTATGAAAAAAAGATTATTTTTATATTTTATTGACCATGAAAAAATGAAATAAAATGAAAACTAGATTCACTTATTAATGAAAATTACAGTCACTAATGAATGCATGTAACATTAAAGAATATTAGCTTCCTACCCCGCGACATAAACTTTGATTTACCAAATGTCCTACTTCCCCTTTCTCAGACTTTTCGTAAAATATGATAAAATCTATCGCGTCACGTATTAATATTATGATATAATCATTATGTTAGTAATTCAAAACTCGCTAGATAACAACCGCTTTCATACTTTAAATATAATTTTATTATTTCGTGGCTGAAAGTTTTATTAAGTCTTCTAACAGTGCTTTTGAAGTTAAAGTTGTACATCGATGCAAGTTCCTGCGGATCCCGAGGCGCTGCGTGAAAATCTGTTTTAGATATTTTGTTGCAGTTATTCTTTTCATATTAAAATATTTCCCAGAATCTTTTTTTTTTTATAATGACATGTACATACGTGTGCATTTATGAGTTTCTATACAAGTCAAGGCGTAAACTTTGTAAATATTCATACCTTATTCAAACTACTGCTTATATAATACCTAAAAATATTTTGTTATCTGTTCAGCAATTTTCATCTAAATTTTCTTACAATCTCAAGCTAAATGTCAAAATAAGTAACTTCGAAAGCTGAAACAAAACAACAAGTACGCTGACCTCCGTCAGATCTCGTATCTTTATTATTTCCTTCAATTTCAAGGTAGAGAAGTTTGACAGTGACGCGAGATTGCATGCGAACATCCATTGTGCTCCCTGACTTCTTTGTGAAATAATGGACAAATAAAGCGAAGATATTATTCAGTTATTGCCATATAGAATCACAAACATAAAAATAAATATAGCTCTTAATAAATTTCAGTTAAATGTCTAAAACTTTTAATTAACTTCGATCGCGGAAAATTTCAACTGTACTAAATGAGATCTCACGCTTAATTCTTATGGAATAGAATTATTATATATTCTCTAAAGTAATAACGCAATAAATTCTACTTAAAATATTTAATAAAAAATAATAAACCTACCTAAATAAGCTTCATCCCGTCTTAGTTGTGTGATAATTAAAAACGTTAATACTTTGTAAACTGTTTCGGAGCCGGGTTTGCGCCGCGATGAGCTGCAAATAAGAATATCAAGCATAAAAGTGAGAAAGTTTCCGCCAGTCGCCCGAAGCCGCGGCATCTGCTTTGGGATAAACATCTTTGTGGCGATGAATATTTTAATAACAGTAAACGTTTTACGCGGACAATGAAAAATATAACACTCGCTTTTTTGCGTGACTCCGACCGCGTGAATGTTGTTTGTCGCAGTAAGAAACTTCTGTTGTCCCGCGAGAATAGCTCACTTTTACGGGATAAAAAATATGTCACTATTCATTGTGGTCTTTCAACTTTACGACTGCGAGATTTCATTGCCGTTTTCGCGCTGTAACTAAATCAATCAGTTTTAGGAATGAACAGACAAACAAATAAACAGACACAGAAATTCATATTGGCGATTATAATAATAGTAAGTAATGATTACTATCAGTTACCCGCAGCTTTTCTCAAATAATGTATAGTAAATAAAATATCATCAACTATTTTAACCTCTTTAGAGGCGAAATTTCGAAAAATTCAATAATTGGTTTCTTGACATCAGAAGGAAAAAGAATTTTTCTGTGCGTTATTATTCCAACGATATCGTGACGAGTCACTGTATCGTAATAAATATCCTTTCTATATTTGCATACTATAAATATATACTGGCTAATCCAAATACATAGCTTATAAGTGATCTATTCAGTGTCCTGACGTGAGTTGCAGGATAGGAAACCTCCTATCTATCCTATCTCGAGGCTTATCTCGAAACCCAATAATTCAGGCGCAGATGTGCTCTAATCTTCCGAATAGTTGATCTTTAACTTAATAGAGGGATCATCGGGGTAGGGATCAATGTTGATGTTATAGTTTGGTATTATAATACTTTATTGTTATTACAATGACATTATGTTGTATGTATGTATTTCATTAATTCTAGTTACGAGCTTTTAAGAAAAGTTTCAGAAAAAATTACGAATTGGTTTTAAAAGAGTAACAGCCGAGTTTCTTGCCGGTTCTTCTCGTCTAGACTCTACATTCCGAACCAGCGATAGATAAAAAAATACATATAAATTGACGATTCAAAAGTGTTCCAGCAGCCTACTTGAATAAATATATTTTTCTGTTTTTCCTTTATTTCTTTAAAACGATTTCTCTATATTACATTAAATATCTTGTTGACAGAATCCCTGTAATAACTCTCTTCGACTATTTGATGATTTATTGAACATTTCGTTAACAAGACAAAGTTTCTTGGCATTCGCGGAGAGGAATCGTGTACTTAAGAATCGAAATTGTTACAAAAATTGTTAACTCTTTTTAGCAATATTTTGAAAGAATTTAATTAAAATATTTTTCTGAAAAGTAACTGTTTTTCCGCTTCGGCTTTAATAAATTTTAATCTTTTGATATCGTCGGACGGTCGTCGTATTCTCTGCAGAAAAGAAATCTTTGTCGAGATGTACACATTGTTTTGTTGAAATGTATTCTACAAAGTAGCTCGTACTTTGCGAATGTTCTCGACGGTTGTATAACTTCGTCTATTCTTAAATATCTCGACTAAAAACTATTGGACTCGCTATTTTTATTGACTTTTTTAAACAAAATGCAGAAAGTTCAGTAAATATTTTTGCGTTTATTACGTGATATTTGCTTCAAATACACATAGACACACAGACTTTTTGAATTTTTTTTATATTCAATGTATGAAAAACAAAGTAATAATTTTAAAATGTTATTTTACACGTGTCTTATGTGCTTATTTTTACGCTACAGAAAATTAATTTACATTGATCACCTTCCTAGTATTTTCCCGGACTAACACAGTCTGTCTGTTATTCTCGATAATTTACACAGATTTACAAATATATGTAAAAATTTTTAGTTAATCGCGAAACAGAATTACCGGTTAATTGATGCCGGTATTAATATCAGCAGTGTCACGGCACGAGAGTTCCGGTGTGTCGCGACACACGACGCTTATTACGTGCCGCACAGGATGAGATCATGAAACCTAGTAAGAAAATCTAAGACAACAATAATTATTAGTTGATTGACGTCACAGGTATTAATGTCAGTAGTGTCATAGTACGAAAGTGCCCAGGTGTATCACACCACACATGACGCTTGTTACATTCCGCTAAGGTTTACGTCATGAAACCTAGTGAGAATTACTAGTTAATTGACGTCACAGGTATTAATGTCAGTAGTGTCACGGTACGAAAGTGTCCCGCTAAGGATGACATCATGAAACCTAGTGAGAATTATTAGTTAATTGACGTCACAGGTATTATAATCGGTAGTGTCATGTACGAAAGTGATCCGGTGTATCACGTGACACAATACGCTTATTACATTGCGCGCTGAGCATGACATCATGAATCCTAGTGAGAATCATTAGCTAATTGACGTCAAATATATTAATATCACGCCGACAAACGACGCTTATTACATGCCGCTTAGCATGACATCATGAAAACTAGAGAGAATTATTCGTTAATTGGCGTCTCAGGTATTAATATCGGTAGTGTCACGGTACGAAAGTGTCCCGACACACGACGCGTATTACATTCCCGAGGTAAGCTGCTTACGCGAATTCCATTCCAGACTCGAATAATTGAATTACGTTCCAGGGTCCCGACTACTCGCGTATGTAACCGACTGAGGTGAAAACAGAATGTTCTGGAAAAAAAAGAAATAAATTCGATTTCAAATTAAAATCAAATGAAAAATAGTTGATTCCTTATTAAGTTGTACATAATAAATGAAGGTTCGGGGTCTAGTGAGTATAATATAATACTCGTGACAGAAGGATCATGTGATGAGTATCTTGCACGTCTTTAATTTTTTTCTTGAGTATGTTATGCCATACTCGATATGTATATTCTTTTGCCTCTTTCGAAATCCCATTGCTTTTCAAACTCGGCTCTGCCGATAAATACCTCACATGTTTGCTTAAGCGTCAAAAGAAACTCGTACACGTTGGTATCTGTTTCCGAATGTATTAAAACGGAGGCAATAAAGGCAGGTCGATCATGAATATGTATCATCGTAAGTGAAGGCACCGGTGATATGCTAATCCTGCCGCGTCCTTCCCCCCCCTCGCCCCGCGCCGCTCGTCACATCGACTTTACATTCTCGCAGACAACTGACTGACTTCGAAATTGTTCATCGACTTTTTAATTAGAGACGTATTCACGCAAATAGTGGAAAAATCAGAAAGCAAACAAATTTACTGCAACGCGATAAGATTTGTTTTGTGGAATTGCTAGACAGAAATTAACTGTTAATAACATAGAAACCCTTTTAGAAATCAACTGTCAAAATATACCAAAATGCGATAGTGCTAGTTTTGCCTAATAATTTTTTATAAATTATAAGTCCAGATAGCGACAGATTTCTTTAGGAACCCCACTGTATGACATTTTGACCACCAATAAATAAATTTATTAGCCACTTGATTGGCATTACAGGCAAGCTTCTAATGCTCAGCCGATAGCCGTCTAAACTGTCAGTGGAAAACGTGCAGTTTGCGGGACGGCCGTGCATTAAGGTGCATTTTCATGTGACGCTTGACGCTGGCTATTTTCAAGCTAAACAAGATTTAGCTTTTGCGCCACAATTTTATAAATATGGCACAAAATTAAATAGTAGCAAAAAAAGCTGCTTTAGAAGGAGGGTAATGTTTTTTAAACATATGTAAATACGTAGGTATTTAGTAACACAAACCCTACTAACAGCGGTCTAATTGACCGTTTTCCAATTTCCTTAAAACTTACATATTAAAACGCTGTAACACCGTTTTCAAACTATGTAACAATTCTTAGAATATGTATATTATATTATTTCTTTACTTTTAGCTACTTATGCTATTTTCCAAGGTTTAATTTGTGCTCCATTCTTTTATTAGGTATATTTACACTAATTTTTTAAAAAAAATTCTTGATAATTTCTCATTACGTGACCAAATTTGACGCTAGAAAACATCGTCGTATGAAAATGCACCTTTAGGCAGCTCACTAACGACTCCTCGGAATGCGGCCTGAATGTAATCATAACAGACTTGTTTTAATTCCTACCAACGTAACGAGCTGTTTCCTGCTGCGAATTCTATTACGTTTCAAACTTTAATTTTTTGTGTAACTTTTGTTTTTCAACACGGACGTGCTTTGCATTTTGTTCATGTAATGAAAACGTTATTATATTTATAACCTAGACTTTATTATATAATACATATACTCATATACTATCAATTATTTTTTCGTTTCTGATACATATAATGCACATGAACATATGTATATAATCCTTTTTTACCTATTTAGGTGTGGAATTTCGTTAAGCCGATTCTTAGTTGGTCTCTACACTATACAAAAAATGTTCTTGCCACTTGAGTTAGGTGCTATAACTTCAGTAATACTTTGACAAATTGCTATATCTGTCTTAAGAACCGTCCTAATTAATTATGATTATGTTTAAGAATATGATGGTCAAAAGACCATCATATTCTTAAACATAATCTAATTTACCTCATCGATATAGATTAACTCGCGCTAAAAAGATTTATAGGAACGATTCTTATAATCGAGTAAGCAGTAGGTATAAAGAGATGCATAAGTTAGAGAAGCGATGGCACATGAGGCTGTCAAGGTGGAGCGCGTCCGCCGCAGAGGAGCGCGGGGGGAGGGAGCGGGGAGGGCGCGGGGAGGGGAAGGGAGGGGGGACGGAGACGATATTGTGTGAAAAAAGAACACTTTCGCGACCTACTTTCTTTATTTATAATGAAAATCGATACCTCTCAATATGCTACCTTGATAATTCCGTTGTTTATTGCGAGATAGGAAACCGAGTCACTTTGTTATCGTTAGTGAATCACAATGTCGTTATTGTGGTGGAAGTGTTTCAATTATTTGTTTTAGCTTCACCGAGTATTCTACGATTTCAACGATCAATAAAATATGTATATTGCATACCAAGTGCTAGCCTTCTCCCTAATAGGCAAAGAGGCCTATGCCCAGCAGTGAGACATGTACGGACCGTTACTACTATACGTATAGTGTCTTTTGACTATACCCACAGTCGTAACACAGCCTGTACATATCCCACTGCTAGGCATAGGCCTTTTCTCCTATTAGGGAGAAGGTTTGGAGCTTAATCTTCTATGCTGCTCCACTGCGGGTTGGTGGATATACATGTGTCAGAATTTCTTCCGGTACATGCAGGTTTCCTCACGATGTTTTCCTTCACCGTCGAGCTCGAGAAGAATTTAAACACAAATGTAGCACTTGGAAATCCAGCGGTGCTAGCCAGGGTGAGCTTTGGTTAAGATTCACGTGTTCTCACCACTAGGCCATCTCGGCTCTAAAGAATTTTAACCGCTTACATATTATATAATAACACGCAGATTGTCTATGACAGTATCCGAGAAATTAATCACAATATATTACTCCCAGGCCCTAAGACCAACAGTTATTACGACGCAGCTGCGCAGGATCGACCAACCTCTGCCTTGGGCATAGTGTAATGACTACGTACGTACGTTGTACTACGAATATGGGAACCGAGATGAATAGAATACGACCGAACCGAAAATACTATTTTGTACATAATGTACGCGCAAAATGTAGCAATCGTTTTGGACAAAATGGTATACAATATACATATTTAGGTTAATAAACATATTGTACAAATAAAGGTATTTGTTCTTTGATAAGCTCTATCAGCACGAGTAGAGAGAGCGATTTATTTATCATTCCCAATATTTCTTTAGCTTATGGAATTAGTTTATACTAGCAACTTTCATTTTTAAGTCGAATTTAGAATTTTCTGATTTTCCAAAGAACTATTTTGATCACTTGGTCGTTTACATTACAGCTTTTGTACGAATTGGAATATATTTTGAATTTCATATGGAATGTTTTGTTATACATATATGTAATTAATAGTTTTATAAGAAAATTAAAAGCCATTTCAGAGTCCATTCAGATCATCATCAGATTACATTATACATATGTACACATCATAGTGCACCGCGCCTCTAGCGCTTCAACATTAAATTTTATAGTCAATGCTGTTGCCATTATTTATTATCTGTACCTAATATTAATAATTTTTATACTAAGCGAAGAATTTTGCTATGCATACTTTTATTGTAATATAGGTAAATATTTAATATTTTTCACCCTTTGTTTAAGCTTTCGTATAGTTAGGTAAGGTAAGAAAAACCATAAAGATTAAAAAAAATATTTGGTTTTTTGACAAAAAAAAAATAGTCTTCGGATCTTTTGTAGTATGCCTATACCTATAATTGTAAATATTAAATTGTGTTAAAATAAGTGCCAAAGAACAATATTTCTGAAGTACAGAACTATAAAACAACAGGCAGTGAAAATAATGATAATTGTGCTTGTTTCTAAAGCCGATACCTTACTCCTAATCTTGTCCTAGCTCACTTCAAACTAGTTTTGAACTTCTACAGCGAAGTACGGGTTTACAGGATAGATGAAGTGGGTCATATTGCGTCCTAGACTATCTTACTGTATCGATAGTTACACTTCTTGTCAAAATAGAGAACTTGCATGTTTTTTAATTCAATTACTTTTTTTTAAGTTATTGAAAATTTTTAAAATTAAAATAAACGCTGAACAGAAACACTTAAAAATCTTGCGACTTTTTTTAGTGGCAAGTTAAAAGTAAAAATTACGAAATAATAAAATGTATTATATATTTTAATTTATTTTAAGACTATTAAGACTATTTAATGTTTTCAAATTTTTTTATTTACATGTTATAAAGACAAAATTTTATAAAAATAAGTCCTGTCCAGCGTTGGTAACGCTATCTAGCGTGTCCAATTATAATTTTAAACCATCCAGGACCCTAGGGAGGGACTGAAATATTGTCCTACGTCATACAAAATTTCATCATAATCTGTCCCGTCGTTCAGGAGGACTAACGTGACGAACTATCATTTACAAGCGTTATAAATTCATACAAAAATATATGTCTTCACATATTGTTGTCTTAGATTTTCGCGATTATTACACATTGAAATAAAACTAGTTTTAACTACCCGTGACCACGAACGCTGTAAAGTGTTCGAAACGTCGGGATGATAAAAATCAATAATATACGCGAATTAAATCCGTTAAAACTAATTTTATTTCAATATATTTCTTCAGTTGTACTTAGATACATAATTAAGAATTTAATATTAGCTTGGCTTAGATCTGTTCTGGCAATAAATTTGGACCAACGACGGCCTTGGTGACACTAACCCAATGACCTAGCCTCATGCCTTTATGCCGGATGACCTTTCAATCAAGATGGACATTGTAGTTACAGATTATATAATGCTTATCTATGCATAAAATATACATAGACATAAAACTACGCGAGTAAAACTAAAACGTCATTTGCCTCGTCCTTATATTTTGAATTATAAATAAAAAGTAAAAGAATATTAAATTTATGTACCTACCTACATTTGTACAGTTAAAATGTAAACCATCAATCCCTCTAAAACCATCATCTAAAGTTATCTAATGTTATAATCAAAATCACTTCAATCCTTTTTCCTTCGCCGTAGTTATAATAAAAGTTACGTTTGTTGAAGTCTCGAGGAAAGTTTTGATTATTATTATCATCAGCAACACATTTTTTTTACAAAGGATTCAGAAAAATCATGTTCTTTTATTTTGATATAAATTATGAAAAGATCAAAGATAGCACTTGCATACTTTTTATTCATATACATTTTGCATACAAAAAAGATTTATCATGATCAAGTGACTCATCGATAGGTATATTTCATGAAACGTAATAACTACTTAGAGACAAACCAAGAATATTCCTTACTAGCTGACCCGGCAGACTTTGTACTGCCTCAATTTATAATGTTTGTATGGGAACTATAAAAGTGCTTTTCTTAGAGGTTTCTCGGCAATTATTTAAATTTTTCTCAGCTTTTAAACCTTCCCTAAAACTCCAGGAACGTTTTAAGACCAAGATAACAAAAATCCGTTCAGCCGTTTTTGAGACTAACGAGCAGTAAGTCATTTTTAGGGTTCCGTAGTCAAAACGGAATCCTTATAGTTTCGCCATGTCCGTCTGTCTGTCTGTCTGTCTGTCTGTCCGCGGCTTTGTTCCGAGATCCTTGATACTAGAAAACTGGAATTTGGCATGAGTATACATATGAATCACGCTAAGAAAGTCGTACAATAAAATCTTGAAAAACAATTTTTGTTGGGGTGTCCCGTATATGTAAAATGAGACCAAAAATGTTTTTCTCATTTTTCCCATGGTATGGGGTATCGTAGGATATGTCGTTTAAAAATATTATAGGTGTGGGAAAACCATTTTTCCAAACGAGCAATAGTTTCGGAATTTTTAAGCTTCAAGGTGTCAAATTTTCTTAGAGTCAAGTCCCCACTCTATCCACTAAAGTATTGCTACTAAAAATATAAAAAAATCATGATAGTAGTACATATAATTAATTTAAAAGGAAAATTGTTACGGCTATGTAGGCTTTATAGTTATCGAGATATAGTCGATCAAAGTAAAAATATAATTTCGTCGAAATTTCATTGAAAACTTTGTTAAGATAAACATATTATTTGTTAAAATATAAGTACATTTTAAAGATTAAATTAATGATTTTTTGTATGCTATGAAGGAAACTACGAAACCCCTCATGCACGTGGTTCGACACGCACTTGCTAATTATTATATACATATATAGAGATACAGCGAAGAGAAAGAAAACTTACTAAGAAGGGATTTTACAAAATTCCGCCTTTACACGAGTGAGAACGGGTTAAGGTTTTTGTATGCAAAATGTGCGAATATTGATTACACGACACGATATTAATACGTGAGTTCATATTGAATATGAAATTAAGATCAAATTGAAAAAGAACAAAAAAATTGGACAATTGAAGAGCACAATCGTATCACAATAAGATTATAAGATCCAATAAAATGAGATGTCATTATTGCTCGTATGTCAATGAATTTCATTAAAATTTCGTAATAAGTAGGTACATATCGATATATTATACGAGTCGGTACTTTTGAATTTTGGTATTTCGTAGATCACACCGGAAATCCAAAAGTAATGTAGGTTGGTTAGTAATTTAATATCAAATTAGCAGTAAAATCAATAGAGCAGGTAAATTTCATTATTTATCTAAAACTAATTTGAACATATTTAGTTAACCCCGACTTCACCTGATACTTGTCTGTCCCACCCCTGGTGTGTTTTTATAAATCCGGAGACGCGGAGGGAGATGCCTGTGCTCTTTTATGCAAAGGCGGAGAAGCTGTTCATCCCCAAGCGCCGGTGACGTTCCAGATTTAGTGGTTATTAAAAATATCTTCATATAAGTAGATGATATCAATAAAATTTAACTTCTTAAGTAAGTTGAGAACATCGGTCTAATCACATTTTTTTATACTGCCGAATTCCGATTGTGTGATCTCTAATTAATATACCTAATTGTAAGACTATGTTTAATATTGTAAATAAATACCTGCTGGTCAAAAACATTGGGTTGTTATTTATTTTATAACTTTTACTAAATTGTGTCGTGATTAATAATTACAACTAAAAGTGATAAATTTCAATCGTGTATTAACATTTACCAAAACATGTGGTTATTATTAATAATTTTGTAAAAATATTAATAACTTTCAATTAATCAGATTTACCGTAACATTTATATTATTGTCTTATGTCACACGAGTACATATTACTTTAACAATTTATACCTACTTGAAGCAGTGTTTTACAACAGATTCCAAGTTTTACGATCCTTTTTATATAACAGCTATGCAAATTACTGCTAGTCTGTTGTGGTCGATGATGCCTATGGGATTTTATTGCTCTATTATGAACTCTTCTTTGAATCACGAGATAACGGTGATTACCCATAAAGCGTGTATTGACAGCGTATCAATTCGTGAGTGGAGATATAAATCTTCACGAAATGGTAAAGGAACATATCAAGCACGCGAAAAGCCCATACAGTAACATTACGACGTAACAGTTCTTTTCTTTTTTTTTTTTGTTTATTGGAAATTATTTTTATTACTTGTAAAATAAATAAGTAAAGTAAATGTCGCACTGCTGAGCAAAGACCTCTTCTCTATTTAAGGTTGCGAATTCTCCCTTCACCGCCGAGCATAAGAAAAATTAAACCTTACCAAATATATTAAACCCTAATTTTATATTTTGCCTTAACGCTAATTAATCTCTACATTCAATATAAACAGACTAAGCTTGACTAAATAATAAGAAAATGTCTTGATGTATTATTACCTAATGATGTAAGAGTATATATAATACGTGTAGGTACAGTTACTCGTTAAAAGTCATAGAGAATGAAATGGTAGTCTTACATAATTTCATTAGATTAAAATCGTTTTATCCGATAATATTCACATGAATCTTACATAGTTGATATGATAGTTTTATAGTTCCGGTTACTACAAAAAAAAAAAATGTATATAAAAATATTTTAATATTTAACTAATGCCTAATTGACACTTACTAAACACTATGGACACGAACAAAATAACAAAAACAGTAAGTCAATGGACTCATAACTATAACTATGTAATAAATACTCAATATTAATGAAGTTGTTTGAGCAGACATAAATTTTAATAAAATATAAAGATAAATTACCGTATATAAAATGTTCTACACATATATTAAATGGAAGATGACTCTACCTTTCTACACGTGTTAGAACAAAACCAGTAAACAAAATAACATCAAGGAATACAGATGGTATTTCTTTTATGACTCTCGACTTACTTTCTTACTCATTTTTATTATTTGTTAAATCTATAAATACAAACATTTTACTTTTTGCAGTGTACAAAATAAATCTTTATAAAGCGTTTTCGATTAATTATGCTTGCATATATGTATATGCCGAGGTGGCCTAGTGGTGCCAACACGTGGATCTTGACCAAAGGTCGCGGGTTCGAACCCTGGCTAGCACCGCTGGATTTTCAAGTGCTAAATTTGTGTTTAAATTCATCTTGAGCTCGGCGGTGAAGAAAAACATCGTGAGGAAACCTGCATGTGCCGGGAGTAATTCTGACCCATGTATATCCACCAATCCGCAGTGGAGCAGCGTGGTGGATTAAGCTTCACCACCTTCTCCCTAATAGGAGAAGCGGCCTATGCCCAGCAGTGGGATATGTACAGGCTGTGTTACGTTTGATTACTCATTCTGTTCTTATGATTGAACGATGATAAGCAAGAAGAATACCTTTTTTCGAAATTGTCTTTCGAATATATTTCGAAACATACATATAAGCCTATGTTAATCAAAGATAAGATAGCATTCTAATGGTGGAATAATTGTAAAAAACTGGTCAATTACAGTACATACAAAACTTTTCTTTTGTAACAATAGCGTAGTTATCGTAAAATTATTTCACAGTTCTGGAAATTGTTAACAAAAATGTGAATATCATATTCACATTATTATAATGTTTAATAAATTAATAGATGTGGTAAAGGCACCTATTTTCGAGATATTCGAAAACATGGCTTCATCAATAAATTCATATTTTTTCCTATTCAAAAGGTTAATGAATAAATTCAACTAATCTAGTATAAAATAAACTTATGGATTTTTAGGTGAACCCGTTCATTTATTTTTTTATTTATTTTATTTATTGGTAGTTACAGCATCGACTTATCACTAACACATTCACTTAGCAGTAGATACAGGGTATTAAAACTAGGTGAATAAATCATTACAGGTGTAAACACCATTGACCTTAAAATAAGACTATACTAACCTAATTATATCTGTACTAAACATTAAAAAAAAAGTTTCTTCGTATAGGTACCTCGGCATTTTGTGCCACTTTTCGAAATACCTGGGAATTAAGTGATCTTACATTACTCTTAGTTGCTGAACTGAATGAATGATTCAATCCATCTATTCATGGATCATTCACGTGCTTCCTCCAGTGCATTCTAAACATCTGCTTTACTTTAGAACGCGAAAACAGATGCTGTTATCATTACATTAAACGAATAAGAAAGTTTACTCAAAACCAATTATATGGTAGACATTAAAATGCCTCACTTTTTCTTTGATTCAAAACTGTAAATGTAAAAATAGAAGCTTCTGCATGCATTGGATCTGTTAAGCCAAGTCGAAAAAATAACGTTATCCTAAATATTTGAATTTTTATACCGTAAAAAGGTTGAGAGCTTAATCTACTCATCCGATTGGATGAATGCTTCGCAAAATAAAACACAAATAAAGCTTTTAAAAACACTTACCGGTGCTAGTCCGGATTTCAACAGGGCCCTTATTCTCTATCCCAAATCAAAACGTATTTCTATGTTGAAACACGTTATTGTCTTAAAACCGTATTCTCTATGACATTGTGAAATTGAAATGTCACGTTACGTGGCGCGTTCCACGCTGTCAAATAAGTAATTAAGGAATTAATAAAAAATAACCTTTTTTTTAAAGATTATTAATATAAACGGATTGTGCCATCTCCAAAAAGACAAGAGTATCATTATCTATGCTATTCCTTACGTTTTCAAGACGTGTGTTTACAAAATACGGTTTTAAGAAGACGTAACGTGGCGTGGTAAGATTGTTTGACAAGCACGATATGACGTCATCCGTTTTGGGCACGTTACGTATTATTACATAGAGAATACGGGCCCAGTACCGGCTACCTCATCAAATTATATTTTCAAACCATCCTCAGGTCCTATAATTCTCAGGTCCTATAAAGAATTTTATATACATATTTAACTTGATATATTCATGTAGAAAATAGCGGAGTTAATTTTCATTTGGAATTGAATATACAGTCTTGTTAGTACGCAGTGTTTCTGCCATAGCAGTAATAATTTTAATAAAAATATTTTCTGTTTAAGAATAATTCAGTATTTCATACGCTGATTTAATTACGTTATGGTAATGTACACGTGCATATAATTTTTTTACGTTTTTCGCGAGCTCCGATTCTGTTATCTCTTTGTTTCATTACGTATTTACATATTTCACTTGAATATATTTTAGGTGTATAAATTAAAAAGAAACAAAAAATTTCAAAGTACAGATGTTTATAAATGTAAAATATAGCTAAATAACTGTTAATGAATATAGAAATTCGACTCGCTATGATATAACCCGGTTTAGCGGATACATATGTATCAAAATTTCTATCAATATATGGAGTTTTACTCACAATCTTTACCTGCACTGCCTAGTGTGAATTAATTTAAACACAAAATGAACATTTATTGTTAATGAAAACACATCCGTACCACGGAATTGAACCAAGAATACTGAATTTAGGTACAATTAAGGAAAAGAATCGATCGAGACATGGTCTCGATATATTGTAGAATCGTCTGTCTGTCTGTCTGTCTCGCTTTCACGCCGAAACTACTGAACAGATTCGAATGAAACTTGGTACACAGACACTACAGAGTCTGAGAAAGGACATAGGCTACTTCTAGACTTTTTTGCGAAAAAAAGCATTTAAAGGAGTTCAAACAGGGGGTGAAACGTCGTATGGAAGCATTGTCATTTTAAATGCTACTACTTTGGAATTTATTTAAAGTGTGGCGTCCCGGAATAAGCCCGTCGAGAATAAGACCGCGCGCGCTCGGCAAGCATCGGCACGACGCGCGCTAGGTTCGGCTGATGTCAGTTTTGTCGCCAATGGTAGTACGACACGCGCGAGCATGCGCCTCGATGGTAACGCGGATGTTGATTGCGATCTTACTATTCTTTGTCTTTTTAATTGTTATTGTTTAAAGTTGCAATATATCCTTTTCATTATATATGTGGGTTTCATTACTTCGCCCCATAAAAGTTTCTACATATTTCCCATCCCCCACCCCCTCCCTACACATCCCCCTTCATATCAGACGTTCGTATGTAGGTAGTACACACATTCGTTAAAAAAAAGAGTAATCATACAGAATATGCATAGACAATTTTTAAGTGTTTTAATGGTGTGAAGCTTTTTCTTACGCGAGTAAAAAAAATATTTCAATATATCAAGCATATGTTATACTCAGCAGTATATTAAGTGGTATATTAAACAGTGACATTTGAGTTGCGCGCCATCCGTCGCGAGGGGTGTACATAGTTATCTTCATAATCCAATAGGAATGGAAACTACGGGGGTGAAACACATTTCATGATGGGTCACTTTGGCACACTACATGCCCGACATGTTCTATTTTATGCAGCCGACTTATTTTATAGAAAACCCTTAATAAACGCGACCGAAGCCGCGGGTAACAGCTAGTAGAATATAATTTAATTTCATTTATTATGGAAAGCGTCACACAGCCACATATCTTCTTAATTCTGTGGCGTTATCATTTTTATACCAACTCTACAACACTAAACTGGAATTATTAAATTAAAAAATTAACATGCACAAACAGTATCACTTAAATAAATCCCTTCACTAATTGTAAGTGAAATTAGTCCCGGGACGCCCGCTTAAAGGTCACCGCATACGAATGACCCACTTTTGTGTAAAATGGGAGACACGCCTATCATTATCTTGGGAAACTTAGCTCATAGGACAAAGGGTATTCATTTCATAAAAGAAAAACTGTCAGCCTTAGCTGCACTATTATATTATCTACACTTTCAATTAATTCCCATAAAGAGACCATTCTCTGCGCGATTGTACTTATTGTATCAAAGATTTAGAGTGACCTTTTACGATTTGTTTTGTCTCGAAACTGTGTAAAATAGTTATAAAGATTCTGTAAAAGTTAAGGTCATATGTTTTACACATTGTTACCCTAGGGTTAAGACACTACACTAGACTAAAGATTACTACTACTACTACACGTTTACGAATGTACTTATACTCGTGACCTTTATAGGGGATAGAGGGGTCTGCATATATGTCACGTTATTGTTGATTAATGGTCGAATTAAAAAAAATCTGGTTGAGTCAAAACCTCGAAACCTAAAAAAAGGTCGCTAACATTCATAATTGTCATACGTGACAAATTTGGGTGAGGAAGGGGATGTTGGATTATGCTATGGATAGCAACTGAAAGGGGGAAGGGCGTCGAAAACTCTGAAAAAATAGATTACGTGGTACTTATCGGTACGATCCCTTGCACATAGAACTACACTTTTCCAAAAAGTGGACGTAAACTAGCTGAAATCTAACAGTGATTCATATAGTGAGTGAAGAGAACCAGAAGCTTCTGCTCTCTTCTCCGTGAAATCCAATGCAATACTTCCTGCCGTGCCACAATTTTTCAATCAAAATCAAGTTATGATTTAAAATTTAATTGGTGTAGAAAAATGTCTATCCACGAAACCTTACGATAGTTGCGCAAATGTCTAAAAAAATTTCATTCATATATGAGGTAGGTACCTAAAAAAATAAATATAACTATAGTACTCTATACACTTATACATATATGTTAACAGAGTAAAACACCTAATAGAACTCGTATGTATAACTCTATGACGTCACTGATTTGTTTTTTGATTTCCCTTGGGGTGAAGTAAATCAGACGGTCTGTGAATTGCTCCAGTATTTAGGTGTTAAATAAAACATTGACTTAACAAACAGTAACAACTCATTTCATATGAAATATCAATATTACATAAACTTTTCTGTATTAATTTTTTTAATGAGACGGTAAAATGTTAGGATTACTTTTTTTTATTACAAATTTGTACTAGACAGGTGGGTCTTGGGCATAGCGTTATCCTTTCTATAGCTACCTATAGTTAGGACTCAACAGGTGGGTTATGGGCACTGAATGTGTTAAAAACATTAATAGAAACAATATAAATAGAAAACTCTTCCAAAAATAACTTTATTGTTTTATTTTATATCATATCATATTAACCGACGCGTAAACTCGCTATAGTAAAAATATATCGCTATACTAAAAATGGTGCCATTTTTCAAAAGTAATAAACCGGTTTTCATGTTTCGTGGTGTTTGTTAGACTACCGCGTCAATCGCAAAGGGTTAAAGTGAACTCGGCGTAGACCGTCCGGTAGAGTAAGACCGTATACAAATAATTACAAAGAATTTTTAATAGTTACAAGTTTTCTAGTCAAATACATAAAAGTGTTAAATTTTCTAGTTTTAATAAAGTCTTGTAGCCATTGATTATTATCTATTCCGAATTCTTTGTATTACTTGGTATACGGCCTTACACTACCAGACGGTTTTCGCCGAATTGACTTTAATTGTTAATTATTAATTGTTTTTGATAAACAACTAACAATTGATCAATTGTTAATTAGAAAAATACGACGCATAACAATTAATTAATTGTTAGTTGCCGGTACTTCGATTGACAATTAATTAACTGTTAGTTGTCAGTTTTCACAATAACAATTGATCAATTGTTAGTCATTGAGATGTGTTAATCGTTAATCGTTAATCGTTAATCGTTAATCGTTAATCGTTAATCGTTCATCGTTAATCGTTAATCGTTCATCGTTAATCGTTAATCGGTAATAGTTAATAGTTAATCGTTAATCGTTAATCGTTAATCGTTAATCGTTAATCGTTAATCGTTAATCGTTAATCGTTAATC
>DVXP01000628.1:0-18926 GCA_018235645.1 Junonia grisea | reverse complement strand
CCGTCTGACCTCCGCAACCCAGAGGGCAAGCCAGTATCCATTTAGACTAGAATATTACCTACTATGAGTAACGATCGATATCAGGTGTTATTGATAACATCTGGGACCGACGGCTTTACGTGCTCTTCGAGGCACGGCGGGTAGACCCACAAGGACCAGACCTAGAAACGAATGTTTATATAATTACAAACATCCGCCTCGAGCGGGAATCGAACCCGCGACCGCCGGCGTTAATAGCGCATTCAGCACCACTACACCGGAGCGGTTCTGCTACTAGAACATCCGATTAAAATCCGGATCCGACTCACGACAAGTGGGAACGAGCTCTAACGTTCCCGGAACGAAGGATAAACATTCGACGCGCCTGACACTTTGAGATATTATGTATTTCTGTTTTATATCGTTATATCTCGTCGATGAATTTTGAAATATTTGCTCTGTAATTCTCATTGTGTTATTAGAAATAAAATTTTATTCGCGACTTCAATGCGTTGGTGTATGTTTGATTTTGAAATGAATGTAGAAGTTCTATCAAGAAATAACAAAAAATAGAAACTGAAGTGTTTAGATAATTGATTTTATTGATTTTTCCTAAATTGAGGTTATGTGAGTTTGAACAATGAATTGTCTCTGAACAAAATTGTAAAGATATAACGTAAAAAAATTAAGTTACTTTCGTATTCATATCATGATAAGCAAATATGAATTGTAATTATATTTTCTTCATTATCGCCTTTAACAGCGCCTCGTTACGTTCGTACGTTTATGTTAATTTTAATATCGCCGCCTTAGGAATATTTTAAATATATAACTAAGTCGACAAAAACAGATTTAATTATTGATTTTTATGATGAAAATGTGTAAATATTTTAGGAATACAAACGTTCTTAAAATCTATTGTATTATTATAAACAGAAGATCTATAAATCGTATTTATTATACTACTATTAAGTGTAATCCTAGAAAGGTACAATCAAACGGTGAATAATATGTTTCGGCGTAAAGGAGATAAGAAAATAATTGTTTAGTAGCGCGGACGGCGCCGGCGTCGCTCTCAATTAATAGTACGCGGCACGGTCCAGCTAGCTCGGGATCACCGGTGAACCTAAGATAAGGAACGTTATTTATACCGTCGGTGATTCCAATACACGTGAACATTACTAACATTACTTGCTCAGACCCAATGAGGTATAGATAGATAATGTCGACGACTGTACGAATCGGTGATATTTCGCATTTTTTTCTAAGACAATTTATATTATAGGTAGTTATGGAGAAATGTACCACTTAATTAGATGATATTTGAAGTTATCATTATTAGGTAATTTGCAATTAATCTTAATTAATTGTTCCCAGGGCTACCCACCTCCGCCCCGGCCAGCTCAGCCGTCCACACCGAACGCTCATGATCAAGATTCCGTAAGTCGTTTTAATATAACGGTATTTGTTTAAAATATATTTAAAACATACAGTACAAAAATAAAAGTTTCGAAATATTTTCCAAAACAAAAATAAACACACAAAAGTTACAAAATAGGTACAATGTAGCCAAACGAACATATTCATATGAATGATATTCGCAACCTGAATGCATCCGAAATGGCGCTGGTAAAAACA
The DNA here is from genome assembly GCA_018235645.1 of Junonia grisea. Lineage (NCBI taxonomy): Eukaryota > Metazoa > Arthropoda > Insecta > Lepidoptera > Nymphalidae > Junonia > Junonia grisea. Next base: position 17,309 of record DVXP01000628.1, on the reverse strand, counting down.
ACATTAATTATAATCATAAATGTCGTGTCTTCATCAGTGCATGGCTTGCGAAAACAAGTGAGCCTCGCGTGTCTGTTTGTGAAACGACACTCCATACTCCATACACGTAGTTAGCGCGCCGTCCGCCGCGACACTTGACAATAAGCTTGTTTGCTAAATTGTGCCGCCAGCCGCCCGACACCCGACGCGCTGGAAAAGCAAAACCTACTCCAATTTGTGTAGGCGTGAATAATTTTATTTATAGTCCGCATTGTTTCCACGCTGAAAAATGAAAGCAATTTCCCATGCAATGCACGAAGGAAATCGAAGAGCGTCGCTGTTATTATTTACATTGAACATATTTCGCAATCGAATCGGACGCGAACGCCTTCGCCCGCAAAGGGATTTATATTTGCTTTAGAAGCGTATATCGTCCTGCTATTTCATTAAGCGTAGATCAAAGCACGCGCCTCTTTATTCGAGGCACACAGCCGCGGGCGTACTCCGGCGATAACAGAACTGCATTACAAATGGAACGATAAAAAGAATTGTCAGCGGCAGTTGCAACCCTAAATCGCAGGGCTGCCACATGACTATTCGGCAGTCGTCGCGACGCATAAAACGTATACTTTAACATCTTTGTTATTCTCGAGAAGTTCTTTGTGTGGAATTATTCGTTGGGTCGCAGTTGGCTCGATGCGGGTCGACTGAATAGGAATAGACCCGAGTCTTGTTATTTTAGGATCCCCTATCAGTCACGCTAAGCCCTTTTTGAAGTGGCTTAGTTTTTTTACGTTACTAGAACCGTAGTATAATTTATGTAATAAAATAGAATTTTCATTTGCAACCCTAACGTACGAAATTTGTAAAGATAGAGCGAGTTTGTTTGATGTTGATTGATACAGTTAGCCGAGCGCCTTGTCTCGCGACTCTTTCGGGGGAAACCAAATGAGTAGAATTATAAAACCGGGGCCCGGGCTATGTGTCGCTTTTTGTAATGAATGTACCGAACGTTGTGCCGAAATCGAGGGGACCGCTCCTTTCTACTGTAGCGAGTGAGCGCGGCCCACTGCCGAGTCGTCGACCCTCGCGTTTCTGTTTTGAACGAAATTTCGCCGGAGTATTTTATTAACTTTTTATGCTCCTCCATAATTCCGACGAGATTTTACGGTTTGAGAAATACAGTCAAGAAATAACACTATATCGAGCAATATATATTTCACCAGACGTAGCCACTTAATGTTCTATGATTTATTTAAACGACCTACTAAAATATAAAATAATTAAAAGATTTCAGTCACAATTATTTCACAACGAATAAAATTTCCTCTTCGATAGGTTTCTTAAACATTTAGCGAGTCATTCAATTCAAGTAACGAGTTAAGGTCGAGAAGGGTCCGATTCGAATTATTTATTTATGCAACTCTACGTCGAGCGGTGAATGACAGTTCAAAAGAAATATTATGCATCCTAGAAACGGGAGGGATGTATTATAAGAATGTCTTTTTACAATGCTATTCATTAATGTCACGAATGCACCCTACGTCGTGTTGTAATTGCGTTAGATGTGCAGGAAGAAATATAATAGACAAAAAAAAACCTTGTAGTTAGAGTTCATTGTACGTATAAGGTATTAGAGGCCTAATAACGTCAGAAAATATTAGCAGTGCAATACATAGTTTAATGTTAAATAGAGTTTATTAAAAATAATGGTTCCACTAAAGCACATCGAACGAGTTCGGTAGTCGGTATTAAGTTCATTACAGCCGTAATTCGTTTAAACACGGCTCCGTAATAACGTCTATAAAAACTTACGTAACAGTAACACTAAAAGCATTTTACGTAGGAAAATGTACCAATGTAAAATGCGGGAGACAGGGCCGCTCGCTGCACGTTCATAATAAACGAGATTGAGTAGAGCGGTGTAGACGCAAATGAATGACGGCGGGGTACGTAATCAGCGGACAGGCGACCGCTCCTGTTCGGTAACAAAACGAAATTTCATCCTAAAAATTTTAGCTAGAATTTCATTGTAGTCGAATGTATTTACAATGTTTATCGTTCCGAATCAAACGCTCTGCGACACCGATACGAGATCGCAGCGACTGAAACACGTAGCCCGCTGATAGTTACGGCATTCGAGTATTTCTTTTATGAATTATATTCTTTGTTTGTGGAAATTTATTTTGAGATTGTTATTGTATGTGGCTTATTTAGCTACTTAATACATATGCAACACTGCAATAACATTTACTATGGTTTTTATTATTATTATAAGAATGTTGCATTTTAGTTGACCCTTAAAGGGATTTGATATTTATCACGTATCGTTCTCATAAAATTAACTGGTACAAGTACTTTTAAAAGAGTTCTTTTCAGAGACGAATAATGAATCCCCCGATGATAAAAGTTTATCGCGGGCGTATATTTTATTTGGTCAGTCGCTCGGACAGATGGATGGAGTGGCCGGCCGCATTCAGCTCGAATGTAATTATTGCGGTCCGATTTCGATAATGCGCCGCGAGGCCGAGCGCGAACGAAATGTGGTCGGGCACTCGTTATACTTGCATTTTAATAATTGATACCGCTCCAAAAACAGATAAAGCATTTTCGTGTTGTTTCCCTCCGAAAATACGTCAAAAAGCGCTAATGCATTAATTACAAAGTATTGTGTTATGAAACATTTTCGAATGATGAATGTGTCCAGTAATTGTTGTGATAGATAATAATTATTGTACGTTTCAATTAAAATCTCAATTCGAAATTACCCGCTTATCAAGTTTTCGCTTCGAAACACTGACGATCGTATAAATGTTTATACGGGATGCTACGAGTCCTTAATAAAAAGATTTACCCCAATTACAGGGTGCGTAGGTCGAGCGGAGTGGGCGGTATAATCGCGTTGTAAAAACCTTGGATCGCCGGTAACGAGGTTGTAAACCGGACCCGGCCCGCAACCATACGAATCGTTTCTTAATAGCCATCCATATTCACGAAACCGACTCGCTATCTTGATTTACATACAACACTGTATCATGTGTATTTGAATTAAATTTCTTTAATTCAGCAGTTTCCTAATACGTGCTACTTTTGAAAAGCGTGTGGTATTTGTTAACCAGAGGTCTTATTGTAACCATTTTCTAACAATTTAATCGTGAATAAATAAAAACAAAATAATTAAAAATATATTACTTTCTTCCTTTGCCGGTACGAGAATTTTATGTACATGTGTACTTACAATTGGTTACCACAGGGTTAAATCGCGTTTTAACTCCTTATGTGAGTAACAATCGCAACTATAAATACGAAGTAATTAATTCTCCACAAAGTGCTGTCATATAGTGTCATAACAAAACGTGCTGCGTTTCCCCGACTAACGAGTTCCAGAGCCATTACAAGTTATGTAGAACGAAATGTTAAGAGAGCCGCAATGAACCGCTAAAGTACGTGGCCGAGCCGAGCCCGTGTGGAGTAAGCGTGCTCTGTCGCCTCTGCGGTTACTTTGTTAGCTAACTGCACGAGTACGCGCTTTAATAATGTCTGCATTACCATATTTCGTTCATATACACACCGACGTTTATCCATCAACCTAAGCTAACTTACAGATTATTACAGGCTTACGCTAAACTTCATACATTGTGCGCAAAGAGGGGCTATAACGACTACGCGACGTCGACTTTATCAGTATATTCATGGAATGATATTAAACCTTATACGAATTGTAAAGATTATGTATAACGCTATTGCACGAACGCTTACTTTGGATATATTCCGATAACCTCATCTAACAAATGTGCCTACTATTTCCTTCTTAGTAAACAGTTTTATGCGAACGTTCTGCTTATGAAACGACTTTAATCCCTGAAGCGGACCGATGGTCGAATAATAACTCGAGCTGTAACCTACAAAACGGATTCTCATTAGATAAGAGTACGCAGCGCAGACGACGAGATATAACTTTTATGATAGTTAATAACATTAAGGTGCGAACAGGTGAAGCGAAATATATTTTCGTGACGGTGTATTGTGTCGACGAGGGCCGTTTATGACATCAAAGAGGATCCTATCGCGGGCCCTCGCCGGATCGTTATTGTTTTAGAATGCCTACTCTAATGTGAATGTGTACTGTTGCCGTTGTCGTAAAAGGAACCGTTTTATGGCGACCCCACGTATTCGAAATGGGGTCGACAGTCACCGTTCCGGGTGGTCGTAACCTGAGACCGTCCCACCTTACTTGTTCATGAATTTTCATAAACTAAACAATGTAAGCATCGATTGCGCTGCCATTTCCCAGTAATATTCAAGTATCAATCTCTCCTGAGGACGGTTTAAAGAGCGCATGTTTATGCATAAGTTCTGTTGTAAAAGAAAGGGCTGCGTGGGTATCAGCAGAAAATTTCCTATTAGAAAATGGTGCAATTAATCTTGAATAGAGTTTAATAGATTGCTTCAGTCATATTTCATTCTGGACAAATGTATGGAAATGTAAAATATGTCATATTTATGAATCATATGTTATGTTTAATATGATAACGATTAGCTTTTCTCGTGGTTATTATGCCAGCCGGCATTGACCCCGCGACCTCCGGTTGACGCAACGCGTGTCACCGCAGCCATCAATCACGGGCCTGTTTGTGACGTTTTGCGAGCGGCCCGCTATTCCCGACCGACACTAACCTGGCCCCTAACTTCATATTGTCTAATTTACGTCACGACCGGCTACAGCGTAACAAACGTTCATTCCGGACGATGTAGTTCCTCTAATTAAAGGTTTTGTCAACGGTTCCGACACCGCCTTTAGTGGAACATCACACGTTTCAACACTAACATTATTGGACACGTGACAAATGAAACTGTAAACTAAACTAAACGTTCAACTGCTACGTAAATACATATGTAGAGTCAATTTGATGAAATAAATTAAAAATATTTTATTTAACGTACAGTATGAATGTTAGATTTCCAAGCACAATGTGATCAGGGTATATGATATGCTTATCTACATCCAGATATACTTTTAGTTTTCATTGCATAAAAACCCCTGAAAATCCTGCTTTAAAGTAAACAATATAAAAAAAGTTTTAACTAAGATCCTCATAACAGATTAGGGGTTGATTGTATTAGGGATCAATATTCAACAAGTGAATTCAACTATTCATGGCAGGATGATGTCATATGATTGCGACGAACGAGCACGCCTCGCGCTAGCTTCGTGACCGTCTAACGCATACCTAGTCGCACTTCATGCTGAACAAACGTGTGCATTCTTGAAGCGAACAACGATGCGCTTTTTATGTTGCATCGTGACGAGTATATGGTAACGAAACCCAGGCCTGATGCCAATAGGATAGAGAACCCACTGTGACGTTCAGCTGGATAATGCACGAGATGTCATGCGCGTATTCGTCTCGACAGGTGAACGAATAAATTGAAATTCATAGTTCTACTAGCGAGACGAGGCGAGGTTCTACTCGCACTGCGAAAAAACCCAGAATAAACTGCGTCAAAAGTAGTAGTGCGAATTTTATATCGATTTCGTACACCCCTGTACTGATACATGTTACATACATATTTGCGAGTTTGTACTTTTTTCATCATGCGGGCACATTTTACTGAAGAAGTCGAATGAGCGCTTCAATTTGTTGTCACGGGCAAAAAATTAAATTTCTTATCAAGCGTGTTTCGATCACGTAGAGGCTCGACTCTAGTACTGAGCAAACATTACAAACGATCAGCCTTGCTTGACGCAAGTAAAATGTACGTGCTTATTTCAAGCGACTTAACCGCTTCAGAAGTTCTTTAGAATTAATGTTTTACGTTCTGACATAATAACTACCTTTTCCTACATTCCTAGCGTCAAACTAAGCTCGACTTAAGATTTAATATTATCAGGTTGTTAAAATGTTACTAAACTGTCGTTAATTATTATTTTACAACAAGAATTTTGGGATACGTAATAAATTCGTTACTTGAAACATTCATATAATATCTATAGTATTGTAATATAAATGAATTTGACACCAGATTTACCAATCAATAGTTATTAAAAAAAGCGAAATAAAAATATGTCAATTATTCATGAGAGACATACGTACATGTTAAATTGATAATAATTGTACGTAATATGTTTATGAATAGATATAGTAGTAGCGAATTAAATATAAATAGTCCATATCTCTATTACCTTGGTTATGTTAGTATTCAAGTTTTATAAATAGTTTTCTAATGTAAATAAACCTGCCAAATATAATCGCGTCATTAACGAATTTTATAATCCGGAATTTATTTTAAGATGCCCCCTTGATTTTGGCAGCTCTCCAACGGGGAAACCCCGGCATTTACCAGACGATTTGATTATTATGGATTTTTTGTTTGTTGTGAAATATAATTTTGCGTTTACGTAATTGATGCTTTGAAAATTTATGGGATAATAAAATTGCTCTTTTTAACTGTAGTTACTTTTACGAGTAAGGGCTCTCCTTTTTTATTTAGTCCGTGAATTATCATACTTTACCAAAATTACTATTCGATTTACTACCACTATTCACCAAGATCTTATCTATAATTAATATAATTGACATAATGAAAACCTAAATCGCTAAACAATCTCATTATGTTGATAAATGAACATTCGAAACAGTCCAAAGTGATCGCAACAATGCCGTATCACGCTGAAGTAGGTATGAGGGTGAATGTCAAGCTACACTCATAGCTGTTTTGTATTAGTTGTTTGTGTATTTATAGTGAACTTGTCGAGGCACAGCCACCAAGCCTTTCTTGTACGAAAGTGAGAGTTCCAAGTTTCTCGGGAGCACGCTTTACGATGCGTCGACCAACGCGCGACGTCGGGAATTTGTTTAGCTCCTTTACATATTATTTTGGTTTTCACCGCTAACTCGTATTCGCCCTCGAAACCTATGAAGTAACACAAGTGCGACAACTCGGTACATAGAACTGCGACCTAGATAATCGAGTGCCCGACTAAAACGATAATGACATTCGACTCGGCTTTTTACCGTTTTCTGATAATCGTTATCACGCCTTTAATTTACATTTATCTACCTCGTTGTCAGTAATCTTCCGGCACTAGTTTCGTCACACGTAGAATAGGTCAGGGATGTGTTTATTTTATCGCATCAGCTGTTTCTGGCCCCCGACACGATGCGGCTTCGATAAGCGCGGCCTTTGTAATTGTTTTTTTAATACTTAGGTCTGTGGGTCGGGAATCTTGGAAGTATCTCGTGAGAGGGGGGCTGCCTTTAGATAATAAATAACGAGTTGCAACGATTGCGACCGCCGCCCGAGCCGGGGATAAGGGTGTCTCAGGGAGGGGCCGACCATTTTAATGTCCCGACGCCAGACTTTATATTAAACATTCGACCTTGACAGTGGCCTACATTGACACCGGGACACGCACACACGGCCATTTCTCACGAAAAGAAAAGTTCATTCAGTGTTCACCATTTGTCGCTACTATAAATAATAGTCACGTGTTTAAGAGCTGCTACATGATATGGCTATTTTCATTCTTATCTTGTGCAACCTTGCCACTGCCTCAAGTATTTGGCAATTTTGGTACGTATGTTAATATTTTTTATCTTACGCATCTCCGACGTAGCTCGGTGACGTTGCGATGTTACCGTCTTAAATAATCTTATTTTACTTAATGTTTATTTATTAAAAGTGGCAGCGAAAGTTTTATATTACCACCAAGTAGAAAAAAATAAGTTTCTTATCCAAGATCTTGTTGATCTGCTTAGGAAAATGAGATTGCAAAATCGTCTCTACAGTTTGTAATTCCTTCTACCTACTCCTTCTTGTGCAGAAATGTTAAGATATTTTGTTATTTGCTACTTTAAATCTTCTAAATCAAATTTTAATCTTACGATAAATGTATGAATTTATGCAATAGGAGTACAATACAATAGTAGTTATAGCGATACGTTTAACCAAATAATACGTGGTGCAGTCACCACGGCGGCAGTTGCAAATGATGTAATAACAAATGAACTTATTACACCGGAATTGTGATTGTGTATGTGAGTAATGTGGGTCAGTGACGAGAACGGAGGCAGGGTCGAAATGCCATTGACGCGTCTTGCGCTTTCTTACGTAACTTTATTGTCTCACCGACTGCCCCGATGAATACAAAGGAATTCGATCACGACCGACGTAGAATTACCTCCACTTTTATTCCGACTCTTGAGCCTTTAATGTAGCGTCATTTATAGTCAATTTATTATTAACCTTTTACGTATATAAGCAAGGCTAGTGTCGTATATGCAACGTTATAAGTTGACGCGATAGTGGCTCGGTAAGCGAGTGCCTGCAGGTGTTCGGTGTCACTACGAAACTGGTCGAGCATCCGGTCCGAGCCGCGCCGGCCGGCCGACAGATGGCGTCACGAGCCCGCTTCGCATTTAAATTGTAGCTCTATCGAACTTTTAAAAAATTTCCAACGTATAAAATTGAACATTTATTCAGAAAGTATCAAGTCGACAATTCGAATAAATCTCTTTAGGTTTTAAAAAGGACTCTACAAATACGTATATTTATTATACTAAATGGCCTTGGAATAAATGGTAATTGCTACATAATTTCGTATTCTTATGTAACGAAAGCATAATCGAAGCAAAGGAATCTGCCCGTAAACACGCTCGCTAACCTACTAAAACATATTTCTTTTATTTTGAGGAGCGCCGCTCTCGCAACACCCTACTGCCTTCCACTCGGCTCTTAGAGAACAGGTTTTCTATATTGAAAATTACGATTAATCCGCCGCGCCGGAGCCGCTTCAATCCTTCTGCATATTTTGTTTCAATTCAAGTTCGACATGAGCGAAATTTGCTAAGATTCCTCTGGAATTCTTCAACTGTTTCAAATTTTATTGTATTGAAAATTATTTGCAATAATGTTTATTCAAATTTAAATGTCTTTTTAGATGAGAATAATTTACTAATGTTTAGATTTTATAGGATAGTTTTATTATATTTTTAGTTAGTGATTCACTTTAAGTATGTACTCAAAATATTATTAACATGTTTCAGTAATCTGTTTCAGTAAATCTACATGTATTCAGTAATCTGTCAAAAAGCAACCTTGGTAAAAGTACTAATGCTAGGAAGAAGTATTCACAACCTTGGTATGTGAATTTGTGTCCAGTTTTTTTCTGATGTTATCGTGCTAAATGTATCAATAAATATGGATCAGTATTAAACTCGCGCGCAGACCGTTAGGCGTCTTTTGTTCCATATCCTTAAGGCGCCGCAGTGGCGCCGGCCTTTGAGTCTCGCATTATTTAGATTTTTTATCTACCTTACCTCATTTCTTTACCGTGCAAGCTCTTATTTCACGTCTGCTATTTTTTATGGTGCTATAATTTATGCCGATATCGCTTATGCCCTTTGAATTATCTAACATATTGAGTGGAGCATACATTATTTGTCCATTTTTACTTGTATAATAAACTACCCATTTAAAGACATTTTTCGTTTTGATATAAGAACAGAAATTTCAGCGCAGAATAACGAGTGACCCGCATTTCCAATAGGTTATTATTGTATACCGCAACTGTAATGAGATGCATAACGTTATATCAATGGATGTATTTATATGACAACCGCATACAATCCGATCAATATTGCCTAATTAATTTGTTACTAGGCGTTAGTGGCGTATATGATCTCTCGTGTTTCCTATTTAGAGGCAGTAATGCAAACATTAGATAAATGATTTGTATGTAGAGCCGTATCTAACTGAAATGTGAACGGGTTGTTTGATAATAGGAATTTAATTCTAGATGAACAATGATAAGATTGGTTAATCTAAATTGATAAAACGTAATTATTACACATCTCAACCTTACTCACTGACGTATCAACATCATTGTTATCGATAATGATAAAAAACATAAACAAGAAAAACAATGTAAATAAAACGAAGTATTACAGCTTGGAATTAATTAAATGTATCGAATACATACGGACCAAAGCCATAGCAGAACTAAGCTGATTTGCCATGTACGCTGGCATAGAAGGCGAATGTGTGCGCGAACAAATAACTGGTCGAGTAGGAGAGTCGATTGGGTGCGTGCAGTGCTGGCATAGCGCGACCCCCCGCTCGACTCGCCGGCGCGCGGCGTGCCCTCGCTCCGTCATAGCTATACATATGGGCCGGAGTCGAGCGACGTGCCGCCGTCGCAATATCAGCCCGGTGAAATCGCTCGCCCGCCCGCTTCGCCGCACCGCGCGCCTCGCCTGCGCCAGTCGCTGTGCGCCAACTGAAACGCGCGCACCGCTAGTGCAATCGAGCGTACTCCTGTTATATCCACACGACTGTCGCCCGTCGCGAGCACTCCCCTAGACCCCTACCCACCATAAATACTCTACTCGCCGTGTTCATATCGAGAGCCCGCTCAGCTTTACGAACTTATCTCCCAACTCTACATCGACGAGTCTTATCGTTTCCCGTCAGTGTGTGTGTGTAGAGTGCATGTGCGTGCAACTCTAATCTGTGTATCGGTGTCGTTCCGAGAAGGATTCAAGACGGCCGTCATCATAAGGCTGCCTGCGAACACAGTAAGTAATCGCGGCCGCATGACTCCTTATTGTAAAATGGGACGATTCTTATCTAGTGCCGATTCTCGCCGGTGTGCGTGCGTACGGACGCGGCGTTGCCGGCGTGTGCGTGACATCCGACCGCCGTCTTGTCAGTGTGCGTTAGCTCAATACTCGTGGATTCTATTTTGTGGCGGTGTGACTAGATGTTTGTTTTTATTATCATATGACCGGTGACTGCTGGGAAGTTTGAACTGAATATGGTATCAAGTACGGAGAAATAAGATATTTCTCATTTGATATTCTAAAATATTCAGAGATATTATATTAATTTATTCTTTATCTTACGCAATATATTTATTTTTTGTTTCTAAATAAAACGATTTCTTTATAGCTCATGGTATGGTAACGCACTTAAGGGTTTGCAGTCAGAGTGTTTTGAGCGTAATATTCTGCCTCTAGCTTGTGAACTTCACTTGCCGTCGGGAAAATTATAGGCGTATTTGTGCAGCAGTGTAGCGCTCTACAACGGAATATTGATTCTATTTTTCTTGAAAATAGTATTTAAATGTAGGTAACCGCTTAATGCATTATATTTAAAGTTTGTAGGTTGATGACCTCCTTTTGTTTTTTTTTGAGGCGCCTTTTTTGCATTCACAAAATGATTATTCATTAGGTATTTCAACTAATGAATAAAGATACACATATAATGAATTAATGTAATTGTTATTTTTGTCTAAAGACAGAGTTTTCTCATTACAAAAAATGCATCTCATAAAATGTGTAGAGATTTTTAGCAAGGAAACTTTAGTGATGTAGGTATTTGTACCTTAAATGTATTTTATGAAAATACCTACCCGATGTTTATGTTTATTTGTGCTCTTTGAAATAAATGAAATGTCACAAACATAATTACATCAACTGCCAGCCGTGTATGCCCGAAGGGATGTTGTCATCGTGGGATTGATTATACCAACATTGAAATAATTGTAACCTCAAAAAAATCATTTCACACAGTTTCCGGTACATGTAATACCTACCTTTATTTTTAACCTCCGTAGGTGATCAATATCAAAAATCATTTCTTATCGTTTACAAAAAGAGTTATTTAGTTATCGTCGTTTATTCCGTAGTTTATACAGTCAGTTTTATTAAGTGAAACAAATAAAACAAAACAATATCCACCAGCGCTTTTGTTAATTATCTCTGAGAACTGAAAGAATTGAATCAAAGTAACAATTTAGTTGAAAAAACATTCATCGCAAACAAAAAATAAAGTTTAAAAAAACAGAGTAGAACATCTTATTTGTGATGTAAATTCTGCTCAACAGTAACCTTTCTATTGAACTTTTAGAAATATGCTTTGTAAAAACATTTCAGCATCGGCTTTCTTAATGGCATAGTAGAGCATTACAATCAGTGTGCGCGTGTTTATGAGAGTGATTATTTAATGCGGTCTCACGCTCGACGACACCTAATCATAAAATGTCCTAACAGCCTACATCAAATCGAACCGTACGTTAATTCGAGCGTCGTAAAACCTGTACCGGTGAAAACTGGCGTATCGCACATTATTCCGTCGGCCGGCCGTTTATACAAATTATACGATGTTACGTATAGCTATTTAGGTGGGCCGTCATTATTTATGTTCTCTAACAGTCGCTCAGTAGTGTGAGTTAAAATCGGAGCAGTCAGCTGATCACGCGTGTGTGTGTTACGTTCTTCGGGAAACACCTTTGATGACGTGAGCGAGCTTTGTTTAATTGGACACTCGCATTGTTCCCGCTTTTTTTTTCGCTCCTCCTATATTTTATTCACTTGACGCCGTTGAAGTGGAATGTCGCATATTTTTTTTTTCGTTTCCTCGTATGCGTATATTCTCATTCTAAATAAACATGAAAGTTTCGAGATTCATTTGGTCATGATTACATTTGCATGTTTATTTTCTGTGTTCATTTTTAGTTTGCTCATATATACGTATGTATGTAAGTTATTCATAATGTACTGTATATTAAAACACTTCTGTTTTCTACTTTTTTACTCAAATACGACATCGCTGTTGAGAGAATGACTTGAACGTTTCTATAAATTAATAAAAAATTGTGTTACTAAACACGGTTATTTCAGTATGAAAAGCTTTGTCATAGCAAGATGATACCTAGTTCTTATTAAATGGCAATGTAGTGAACGAATTTGTCACTTCAAATTAAAACATAAACTTTAAAAGTATGTTCTAATATTAAGAGTTTACTTATGTTCCCTCTTTACGTAACGACGTTTAAAACTATCTTCGCTAGTTATTAAAGTTAACGGTAGCCAGTAAATTCTCTCTCATAATCGTAAAACCGTCAAAGTTCACAACTTTGTAGTTATAAGATGAAAGTTTAACGTTCGGTACTTGAAACTACAAAATAGATGGAAAGTTTTAAAATTTTTCATTTTAAAAGTTGCGCATAGCTACGTGCCGGGCAAACATCGTGCTCGAATAATATTGACGGTTTGAAAATAACACTGTCCCGCGAAGCAAGCCAGCGGACGTCTCATTTGTAGAAAAACCATGCAGACCCGTGATTACGAGCCGCCCGCAGCCCGCGCCCGACGCCGCACCGTAATTTTACCGGCCTTATTTACCTCCACTCATCATCGTCCGATGCCTGTTTTTTCAACTGTCAAATGACAACACGCAGCCTTTGAATGATGTTTAGTTTGTCTTTTTTATGTATACCTCTCTCACGTCATCGTAATTTAGTCGTTTATTTATCAACATCCACTGTTTGGATAGATATAATTACGTTACCGCTTGTTTTTACGTGGCATTATTTGTCGTTTCCAGATAAAACAATAAGCGTTTTCTAAAGATGTTGTCCTCGGCAACGTGAAGGGTGAAGTTCGTTTCGATCTCGCCGAGTTTGGTTCATTAGGTCGTCGCGTCACGTCATCAAACAGGAGTCGTCGGAAAGTTGTGTCCTCCCCCGGTCGCCCTTTTACAAATATATAAGCAAGGGCCGGCATTCGACAATAATAATAATTCGCTCGGGCCCGATCAGCTGTTTCCCCGCACCGATCCCGAGTAACAGGTGGCCTATAAAGACATTCAATAAACTCTACCACTCCACTCGTCTTCACACTTCAATGTCGATTTTATACAAACACAAATGTACGCTCTAGACGCGTTCTATTTTTACTTTCGAGTACAAAAGATATTTGCAAACGAAAACGTTCGGGCTAAATATACCAACGCCGTCGATATAAATACAAATTCTTGATACATATTTTAAATTTATTTGATCGCTAACAATTCTTCGCTGTTGATTCATTCAGCTTATAAACAGTGTTGTAAATCAGTTTCGGCTACACGACTTCTACATTGTAAATCATTTCTAATATTACTATACTCTAATATTATGGTAATAAAAAGGAAGTAATTTCGTTTTTTGGTAGTTGTTCAACCCGTGATGGGGAGGTAAGGCGTTTTACGGCATTAATAGAGTTTTTTACGGACAATGTTTTTGGAATACTATTATCAAAGTATAATATCCTCGTCATGTTAACTTTGTGAGCAACTACTTCCCGCAGCTCCGCCTACGTGGATATGTATGTCAGTTGGTGCGCCAAAGCCTCTGTCAGTATTCAACCACCTAAGGTCCTATCTCTGCCTTAATTCTAAAATTCATTGATGTTGGTTTACTCGCTTAGGCTTGAAAACGTTACAAACAGACAGAGTCATTTTGCATTTATATTATAAGGAATTTAGGACGAGTATAATGTTAACACGTTATGTGAATTACAATACTTAATATTATACATATTCTGTATTTATGAGGCTTAAAAAGATAAAAAAAAAACTATAACCCTTCTAAAAGTAAAAAGTATGAAACAAAAAATCTAAAAGCCGTGGTCGTATGTCACTTATCCCTAGAATGTATTACTTCTTACTTATTAGATAAAGTAAGTTGCATACGACAACGGCTCTTATATTTCTTGTTTCATACTTTTAAGTAGTCTGGTTTTTGTTTTTGTTAAACTTATGTTTCTTTTTTTTAAATTTGGTATGCTGCGAGTAACAGCTAATTATTTATACATATTTGAAATGCGCTAATTAACTCCTTTAATTTTATACCAAACTCGGCATTACTGAAGCAAATTGGTTCAAGACTAATATTAACGTGTTTGCCTTCTAGAGAGAAGGCGATAACTGCAGTTTCTTGTAATGTCACAGCCTGTAACCAGCGGATAATTCACACCAGATAATTTCATAATGTGAACGTGAGACAAAATTACGTTTAAACCCATAGAAAAGCTTCGATGATGAAGGCTCTACAATATCAGATACAACGTTGATTTCAAGATTTTGTTATATTCACGAAACAAATTAAACCAGTGCTTCAATTTTATTTGATGAAAATAAAATTTCGACTTTTCGTAAGGATGTTACACTCAAAAAATTTTTAGCTAAAAATTTATCTTTATACTTTCTTTTCATATTAGGGGATGGAAAGTATAAAGATAAATAAATGTTTTAAAAGGGTTTTGTGAGTTTTAGATTAGCTAATTGCACATTTAAGGTTTAAAATGAATTTAAACATTTCAAAATTAATTGTCCATTTAAATTTTTAAAATGACAAAGCTTCATTGCATATTTGTCGTTTGCAACTTTGCGCACACCTCATTTTATTGTTTGTTTGACTTACAGAATCCCACTCTTCATCCCTTGAACGTACATTTGTATCCGAATAAAAATAATGTAATTCTTATTAATATTTTATATTGTTACTTAAATTTTTGGCATAATAGGTAATGATGATACAAAGTCAAAATTGTAGAAAAATTACATTTGTGGACATACGTTTACCAACCATGGTCCAAAAAGTACCTAAACTTAGAACACAAAATTTTACCTATTTATAAGGAAGGTAGGTATTTAACACATTGCAGGGTTGAAATTTGAAAAACATTTTTTTTTATTATCAAAAATATTTCCTATCCCTCGTGAAGGAAAATAACAAAGAATGCAGGTATGAGTCGAATTGATTTTGTTAGTTTTTACCTACTAATCTGGTAAACTCTGTAAAACACAAAAAATACTAAAACGAATGTGAAAGTAATGAAAAAAGAAATAGGGTACGCTTTTTAAATTTTCAACCGAGAGTGAAACCTATCGTCCTTTGTCCTATCCACGTCGGCATTTACAGAAACTGGTACAGTCGCGTAGACGAGTGCGGTACTGGCGTAGGTAGCACGTTCGCAATAATTGGCCGAGGCCTGCGTTTAGGGCGCACGCCTGAGAGAAGGCAATCGCATACAGCCACCATTTCGCTCTCGATACGGCGCGGTCGCCGATGACGAGCCGGTTATGTAATGTAAATGTTTACGTATGTACCTACTACACGTGCCCGCAGCCACGTGCTCCGAGAGAATACTAGCCTTGTGAATTATTTATTTACGAGGCAACATTTTCACACGCCGGTCGACGAACTCTCGAATGATCTTGGAACGCTTTTACGCCGATTAATCTCTCCGTGTCCTCGGGTGACATTGCTCACCCTTTTGTAATGCGTCTTCGTATGTTTATACGTAACCGTGTATCGTCTCTTCGTCGAAACGCTTTTCGCTTGAAGCGTTTGTTAACCGCGATGACGTCGTAATGTTTTCGTGTTGCATCGTAATACGTTCCATGGAACTAAGTGCATTACATACAAAACACATTAACTCGAACGTGTCAGGAGGTAGAAAATATTGTTTTGATTTTTTTTATAGCCGACGCTTGACTCATCACGCTCGCTCTTTATTTCCCTGTAGCTATTATGCAATTTCTGATATGGTTTTTTATATGATGTAAAATAATGAAACTGATATTTATAATTTTTTTGTATAATGTTAAGTAAATAATCTTAAGCTCACTGTCGTACAACTTGAAACAATAATTATAAATTTTATTTGCAACTCGAAACGTTCTCTAAATAACAAAAGTTTCATATTGATTGTTAGACAGAAACTGGGCGGATTGTTTTTTTTGCGTCAGCGTATAATTTAATATTTAACTTACTCTGTTATCGTCGATATTTGTTTGTCACAGAAAGTTTCATAAATATTTAATTTCAAAACGATTTCACGGAGTTTCGATTTGTGGAACCATTTAAAATAAACATGATTTAATATAGAGTTTCTCCCTAATAGAGTTTCTTCCTAATCGAGTTTCTGCCGCAGCTGTGGGATATGTACAGGCTGTCATTTTAATATAGAGTTACATACAATAATTCATAGAGACTTTTGTAAAACAAAATCCTTTTTACGTTGTAATAAACAAGGTTTTGCGCCTTAATGTTACACCTGGTACGTTAGTCATGCATTTTTACTTCAGGCTTGACCTCTTAAAATATAAATCAGATCATCTATGCTTTAAGGACTATAATAACTTTATTTTTAACTTAGGAACTATATCTCTTTGCAATATGCTCTTTACTCGTATTTGATAGAGACTAATATTTATTTTATTTTTATTTTATTTTATTATCTTTTAAAATGCCGCATACGGTTTTATTTTCGCTAACTACTAACTAAAAACAACGTTGGTAATATTTAGTAATCAAATACATACATGTATATTTGAGAAATCCCTTAATATTATGGATATATTTTTTTTCGTTTTCTGACAATTCGCAATTTGATAATTTGGATGAATATTGTATTTTTTAGGGCTCCGTAGTCAAAACGGAACGGAACGGTCCGTCCATGCGTCTGTCTGTCAGTCTGTCTACCTGTCCGCGGCTTTGC
>DVXP01000627.1:0-18938 GCA_018235645.1 Junonia grisea | reverse complement strand
TCGATCCCCGGCCAGGTCATTATGGAAAACGATCTTTTCCAGATTGGCCTGGGTCTTGGATGTGTATCTATATATGTATCTATTATAATCGCTGAGTTAGTATCCCATAACACAAGTCTTGAACTTACTGTGGGGCTAACTCAATGTGTGATTTATCTGTATGTATTTATTTATTATTTATTATTATTATTACTCGAGTACGCGAACTCTTACTGAGAGCGTTATCGGCCTTCATCTCGTGCGAGAATTTTTCTTCTTGATTCTCATTCTTGCTCGTTGCTATTCTAAATTATGAAGAATGCTCTAGTCTAAATGCACCCTTAAACCAGAAAAGCGGCCTGCTTCTAGTGCATTAGAACTCTAAGATAACAAAATTCACATGTCTTCTAGGCATGGCAATCGTTTCACTTTCCATAATATAAATAATATTTTTGAATAAACTTTATACCCATAACACAAAATAACACAAGTATTCATTAAACTTAAAAAATATTGAACAAGTAAATACATATATAATACATATTTCCAATTGCACATGCTTTGAACACGAGTTATGATTGTGCAAAAATCAGGTGAGATTGCAAACTGTGTTGTTAATTGAAAAATGATATTAATGATGATATTTATGACTTTATGGAACTTTTCTCCACGTGTGATGATGATAAATACTCTCCTCGTGCTAGCAAATTTTACACAAAGAACACATACACTCAAAATTAACACTACAAAGATATTTATCGTGAATAAGGACGTCCTGATTACTTATCCACCGATTTCATTAAAAAAATATACTTTTTTATCAGAACATCCAGTTATAAAAGAATTATTAATGAGACTAAAAGTGCTGGAGTGAAGACGGTAACAAATTCCAACAGGATTCTTATAATACTGAAATATTAAATAGTTATAACAAGAAGGGATTGTACTAAGACATAATGTCTGTTGCCCTTACCGTCGGCATCGAATGCGACCTCACAGTCTCGTGGTGGACTAATCCTTGGCTTCACAGGTGTGGGGGATTTCCCTCGTAGCGAGCGGTCAAAACCGGCCCATTTTTCGGCATCAGCAAAAAATGGGTCCTTTTTGAATATGTCCGATACCCTCTCCGGCCACGCTCCTTCACGGTAAGGCTCACAGTCAGTACCACGCAAACAAATCTAAGACTTCTAGCGTGGTACGTTTATTTAATTATTCCAAGTTCGTACAGAGTGTAGTGTTCACTGACATGATTAACGCACTTAGTAAAGTGGACATTCCGGTGAGTGTTGCGCTATATACAATGCGACATGCACATGTCGGATGAAAGCTTATGTATGCCAGAAATATTGTTGCAAAACTACTATAGATTGAGAAACAATCTTAACTTAACAACTTAACTTTATAAATTTTGTCGTCGATAATGAGAGGGAGGTACTAAACTACTAAATCAAAACACGGATTGCTCTTTTATATTTTAATAGAAAAAATATGAATGGGTTAGTGAATGTAATTAATTTGTACTATTTATAAAGTACGGTGTAAAAGTATTTATATAATAATATTAAACGCCTATTCTAGTCGAGGGTGTCTTGATTAACAATGATTTATTCAAAACAAATTCGTAATTAATGCGATGTTGATATAACGTAAACAATATAACAGTTTTATATATACAAAATTTTGAATCTTCTATTTCTTATTTGAACAATAATGTAAATTTTAATAAAATGAATAATCGTTAACATACATGACGTATTGAAAATCTTAATTGCTAAGATAACTGTTGAAAATACTTTAAATTTGTATAAATAAGACAGCACACTTTGCACAAATTTAAAATATTTTTAAATATTAATTAACGCTAGCTCTTACTCGCTTATCAGTTTCAATGTGTATTGAATCTAATAGTGAGTGATGGTTCTGTTTACAGTATCTGAATCCACGTGATTCACATAAGCATGGATGTTCCAGTTGGATATGTACTGAAGGTTTTAAAAAACTTTCTATTAAACGATTGGAAACATTCATCACCTAGTTCATAACGTGAACCAGCTCGTATACCGAGTTTTGTCCATTCGTGATTTCCAAAAATAATCAACATTTCCGAGACACTTATAAAGACTAGAGACATAATACAATTCCATAGTCAATCAAAAAATTGACAAGACTTATTACATCCATAATATCACTCAAGATTACTCATAGCAAAAATCGAATGGGCAAATCTAAGTCGTTTCTTAGTCTAGCTTAATCTACCGTGCAAATAGTTGTTTAGTATTTACCTGATCCCCAGTGAGGTTTGGAGTCGGGTTCATATTCGATGCCTTTAAGGCTCTTGGGCTCGAGAGGGTCGATGATGGGAGCGGACAAGTCGGTGATGGGGTACGCCCGGTCCTTTAAGTAGAGGCCATAGCGAGAGGGGTAGAGGCGATCGATGGCGGCCAGTCTGTCGAGGTGGTCTTGCCACGCCTTGTGAGCGTCGAACGGATCAACGCCTCGTCGGATACGCCTCGGGACGTGGTAAACTGTTAAGAGAATTACATTTCAACGAATTGTATTTACAAATAAAACGCGACGAAAATCATTATTAAGACATAAAAATCCAAAAGACGAATTGGTAGAGTTTGTCGATCCGATAAAATGGACTTTCTGAGGACAACAAATTTAACGCAGATCGAGAAAAAGTAGGAAGAGATAAGGAAAGATTCATTCTTTACTAATAAAACTATAAATACATACTTACATGGCAGGCATATGGTAAGTCTTGAAAGAAGGCATAAAATTTTATTAGTACTTGTTAGATAAATATTTAGCATAAGCTTCAATTTATAATGAAATTCAACTCGGGTAGTAGTAATCACAGCACCTGCGTGAAACTTACCTATTTTCGTGTAGAACAGGCTTTTAGACTAAAATATCTCTGATATCGTATTTAATTTAGGCAAGGGGGAAATTTAAAAGAAAAAGTGTAGCAACCTGGGAAATGCTTGAAGATTTAACAATGACGTCGAATAAATATATTATGATATTTATAAGTGTGAGTAAATGTTATGTGTAACAGGCGATCCTATTAAATACTACATGCAAATGAATAATGAGACAACTTGCAAGCAAACATGTAATACCGAAGAAAATACATAAGCATACATAATAATATTAATAATATATGAATATTTATAATGTAATGATATTGTCACCGTGGTTTCTATGCTCTTCTAATATTTATTTATACCATAATTTGTAAAAAAGACATGTAACATTTGAATATCATGAAGGACAGCACAGATGTTTAACAAATACAATGTACGTACATACGTTCAGTCAAAGATATAATTATTACTTATATCGAATTCATAATGTCTGTGAGTGTGTAACAAATAAGTATGTAATGATTATCGATTCATCATCAATTAAATCTCCGAGCCTTCGACAGGGTCCACGTCATAATTTAAATGCATAAGTTTTATTTAATAAAATTATACAAATCGGTGTATTTCATCATTGTTATGACTTAATATAAAGAACTAACAAAATGTTGATGAATTAAAGACTTTAATTTAATAATTTTCATTACATGTAGTATAGAATCTTTTTTTTATATATTTTTACGATGTTTCTTCTATGACATCTGTATAAATGTGAACTTTAATATCCGTGGTAACTAACATTGCTTAAAAACTAATTTAAGCGGCTCCGGCTTTTGCTGAAACAATTAAAATAATATGCCAATATTTACATCGAACAAAAATGTTATGATGCTACTTTATGCTCTTAGTAACAATTAAATTGTTGTATTAAATCCTACGCTTAATATACAATCACCAGAGTTTGATAAAGTTGTTTAACAGAAAATGGGCTATATACATGTACATAATAATAAAATATTGGTTAACAAGCATAAGAGTATAACAATTGATAGATAATATACAAAATATGAGCAAAATTATAAGTGTGTTGATAAAAAACAAGGTGTGTTATAATGCGAATTTATATATACTCGAATTGAAGCAAGCTAGTAAAATTGAATTATTGCATTTGCGGTAACTGGCAGTAGCGTCCATGGAAGATGGATCAGAAATGTTAGATGTTTTGATACTAACTTGGCCTGTACTGTTCGAGGGAGCGAGGGTAGTTGTGGGCATAGATGGGGCGCGGCGAGTATCCGTACACTTCGCGGTGGACTGGCAGGTAGCGGTATCCGGGGACGGTGATCCTCTCAGCGGCGCCGACGGGGTCATCGTAGATGGATTTGCTGTAGGGGTAGGTGGACAGCAGCTCTGGGAATACGCTGCGGCGCGTCGGCCTGTACCTCTCCTCGGCTCTGATATCTTCCGATCCTAGTCACGAATTTTAGTTTTGCTTTAAAATCAGAGTATAAAACATAAACGTTGCTTAAATATATCATCTTAACCTTGACAATATTACAATAATCAATTCTTAATGAAGTGGAAGTCATTTTTACCTTTTAGAGAACGCACGAAGGATTGCCAAAATCTGGCTTTCTTCGACGGCGTCTCATTTCTTCCAATCATTTCTAAATGACTTTTAAACATTTTGGCGATTTATGTCGTGCTCGTGTTCTGTAAAGAAAGGCATAGTTAAGTTTATCCAAAACAATTTTAAGCGAAAATCTTTATTAAAGAAAATTTCAATACATGAGCGTAGCCTGGAAGAGCCATTTAACATCCAAAGATGAATGCCGGATTGATTAACTAAATCTTAAAAATTCACATACGATAAGCCAATGTCATCATAAAACAGTAAATTTTGATCTCAGCGCTTTAAAAAAATAGTCTAGGAACTTCTAAAGCAAAACTTCTGGCTACGCCCATCTTGATAAAATATTTTATACTTTACAAGATAGTTAGCAAATAAATTTTGTATTTCTTGTCGTCCAGGTGACATAACAAATACAATAGCGCTAAGGTTCATCGTAAATAGAGCAATGACGTATGCAACGTTAGCAGCTGGGCCACAAATAGCTATCTCCGTGGCTGCTTCGCTTCGAATGGCCCATGGACTTGGCCGACCGCCAATCTCTCTGATGTAGAGAATTACTCGAGAACGACCGTTTTTACTAACGCTTTATCATCGCCCAGCTATTTTCAAGTTTGTGACGACCTTGTTGCGAGTTTCAACGTGTATAAGTCACCGGCCTGTCGCAAAATCTAATTATGTAAGCTGGGCTGTCAAATATCATAATCCGTAGAAAATACGAAACGAAGCTTGAGTATTAATCATAAATAAACAGCTCCGGTAAATGCAATAAATGGATGGGTAATTTGCGTAATAATAGAAGTTGGCTAAGTAATTCTAGGTTGTTTATCGTTTGTGTCATATATGTAACATTAAACACTTATGTAAATACAAAGCCAAGACGTCTGAACTATTAATTCAGTCTAAATTATCCGCCTACGTCCACCTTTCCTAATAAATTTACGTCTTCTCAGAATTTGCTACGAAATGCCTTAAGCATTTGCGTCATAGTTCTATATATAAAGAAGCAGAATCGCCATTCATCAAACCTTCGATCGAACAGAGATGGACGTTTTGATAGATAGCACCACACTTAAGAATTCAAGAATGCATTTGTTGCTAAGCTCGTTTAAATCGAGCGATTTGGCGCGTATTAACAAAAGTAAATATCCAAACCTATGAATACAATTAAATATCCATAGAATTGTATCTTAACTATTCAGTGAAATAATTTAAATTTAAACAAATCGTTGTTGAAGTTGAACAAGAAAACTTATTAACAAAATATTCAACGATTAGCCAAAAGCTGCCCAAGGATAGCATAATATAAAATAATTCCTGTTAAATAAAAGAGGCTGTAAAAATAATAAGAAAATTAGAAACAATTTATGAAACGCTATTTAAATTGACCTTTATAATTATTGTCCTATTTGAAAATGCATTCATACTTGAATATTCAAATTTAAAAAAGAAATGAAAAAAAAACTTTCGAAATTGAAAAAATTTAAAACTACCTACATATAAACAAAATTATCATTTAGGTCAAGAATGAAGGCCAATGTCGAATACATTTTGATATTTTGTTGATCTCCATCGCTTGTTGCCATAAACATCTTCTATTGTTAACGAAATCGTTTCTTTAATGTCAACTAGACCTATTTAGCGGACTGCGTAAGTGCCGAAAGACGAAACGAAAAAAAAAATAGTATTGTGAAATGAATACAAAAATACTCGGAGGCGCGTCGATTAGTACAGATTGCAAATTTGGCTCGCATAGGAGCCGCCCAAAATAGTCGCGGCGCGGTCGTATCGGATTCACAGCATTCCCGACGCCGCGCACCGTTGCCGGCCAGACAGGTGGCTTGAGTGGCCTGACGTCGCTTACACACCTTATGTTTTTGTGGCATAATTAATTAAAGCTTTAAACACATACCTATGCACATGGAATGAAGTTTCACTAATAAGGTGATTCATACTCTTGGTTTTGATTCAATAAAATCTTCCTTCAAGAATTTAAAATTTTAAAAAATAAATAGTTATTATAATAAATCACCGTACGATAACAATAACACTGTAAATTCTAATTATGATAGAATTATTAAAACCGTAACAACATGAACCGAGAGTAATCAATTAATATTTTGAAATATTTCAATTATAATTTGAGTGATTATGTAAAATCTCTACATAAAGTCAATTTTACGTCCAACATAATAATTAAATAACAAAAAATATAAACACTTTAAATCACTAGGTAACTTACGTGCTGTAGTGACACTGTTACCCTGTCAAGACGTCGTAGTAGTGGTCTGATCTCCCTCTAAACCGCCGATCAGGGTAGGGGGAGGCTACAGAAAGAGAACAATTGCGCAACGAGACAGAGAGGGCTATATTCACTCCGAGATCACAAGATCGCTGGACTAACGCTGCATACACTCGCGGTATTGTAGAATGAGAAGCACTTGATATCTTACCGATGAATATAATGATCGTTTAATGTTAGCGGCTGTGTGGTGTCGCTGACGAGCCGACGTCGAGTGTCGGACCGGGGCGGGCGCGCACTGCCGAGCCGCGCGTCGGCGCCAGGCGCGCCGCCCGCCCCGCTACACGACGCCCAGTAAACATTTCGTTTTTCATGTTTAACTGCCTAGTTTGCTCTGAAACTGCTATGTATTTAATATCGAACATTAAAACGTTACATAAAAATATTATTGCTGCGAAATTATATTATGATGACGAGAAGAATTTTTATTAGAGTAATTTGTTAAATTTTGTTTAGAAATTGTCTTCTGATTTCTTTAATAACTATTTTAACATATGAAGCTATTAAGAAAAAATTTAGATTACTTTATTTTACTGATCCAGTAACTTATTTGACTTTTCAAACTCAACCGTAACGATTCCTTTCTAGAGGCCTCGCTTGATCACCTATTCTAAATCAAAATTCTTAAATTCATTAGATCCGCAGATCTTTTTATATTTGAACTACTTCAGATTCTTGAATACATGCATAGCAACAACAAGCACATATGCACTAAGTTTGTAATATAGGTACATACAATCTTTTGAGCATGACTTTTTTTATTCACAAAACGTAAATAATTCAATCAACATACTTTAACGAAGTTGTTATTGAGATCTGAATAGGAGAGACTATTTCAGGTCATGGTTAAATGAGTAAAGCTTATAACTTTTATTTCTAAAAAATTAAAGAAGATAATTCATAAATAATAAAAAATACAAACGGATATAATGGTATTTAGGTTGGTTATAAATTGTCTAAGACGATTGGTTTTATTTTAATTTCGCTAGGCGACACAAGGTCGAACCATCAATAAGCAATGACCTCTAGAATGTCTGAAATATTTTTAGAAGTTTACGGAATGTTTTTCTGTTAAATATTATAATTTATGAAATGTTTTACCACACACTGGTGACGATGTCAAGAAGATACCGCAAATAGACATATTGAGCTTGTCGAGAATTTGTTTTGCTATAAGTATTACTTGTTGTTGCTATTCCTTCCTTGACATAGCAAGTAGATTACTATATATTTAGTAACTTAGGGTTAAGCAATCTTTGAAATTATAATGTCCTTATTTCAGTTAACCCAATTTAAAACATTGTTATTATTGCTTGAAGACGGCTGGACCGCTTTTGACAATTCTTTTTTTTTTATCAAAGAAAAAAGAATATACCTACTTTACTTCACGTGTACCCGTTGTCAGAGGATCAGGATCTGATGATGGGATCCTGGAAAAATCGAGGGAACTCGAGGAGATTTGCCAAAAATATTCATAGTAAGTAACTACGTATATTTAACGGGTTTGGTTCGATTAGGTACTTTAAGACGGTTAAGCAATTGATTTTAGTCATCATGCACATGGGCGCCAGGATTTGTTTTAGGGGTGGGCAAATTAGCTTTGGCTTTAGGGGTGGGCAAACCAAAAAAAAAGACCAATTTATTGAAAAGTGCAAATAACAACATAGAAATGAGTTTTTAGGCCCCTTTTATTGCTTTTGGGCAGGGCCAGTAGGACGTGTATAAAAATTTCGAAATAGATGAATGGTTTTAAGGGAATTTAAAATTTTCATTACGGAATCTCGCATCCAAATTAAATGTTGATGGTGGAGTACCAGGAGAACTCCTTAACAATTAACGTCCCTGCATCGGGAAAAATAATACTTCTAAATAATTTAAATTAATTCTAAATAAATTCTAAATTCTAAATAATCTTCTAATATCTAAATGGCGATAAGCAGTTGACATTAGGCATTTGTAACTTAGGTAAGTTGCAGTCCAAAACGTGCTGAACGGGAGTTGACTTATATTTAGAAAGGGGAATCCATAATATGGAATTCCTTGTGGAGGACCAGTACGAGCTTTTAAATTCTAATACGGCTACCTATTATTAAGAGTAAGGAAACGGTGTAAAATAAAATACTTAACAAAATAAATGGACTTCAAAACAACTAAAATGAAAAGTCTAAAATATTTAAAAATTGCATTACGTACCCTAAAATATATTGAATTGAGGTATATTTAATTAAAGAAGTTAGTACGTGTTATTTGTTTATTTTAAACAGCACGTAACGTGTGCTACGAAGTTGCGCTTTGCAACTTCGTAGCACACGTTACCTGCAAAAAAAATTAAACTGACGTCTATAAGTAAATTAACGAAAAATTATGTAATAAAACTTTTTATGTAAAAATGTATCTGTTACATTTTACTCGTAGTACACGTAGACACTACACAGCTAGTCCTTAATAATAATTAACTAAGGACTAGCTACGAGTACATCTACTACGCTGACGCTATGCTACGCGATGTTCTAGTCAAATATTAGTTATAAATACTGTTTAATAGACTTTACTTGTAATATAGGTACATTATATAATTCGTGAGAACGCAAACAAGAGTTTGATAAAGTTTTATAGCAATCGCACTAACAGTATTTTATCGAATCGTGTTGTGTAGGATATAAACAAAGAAAGACACTTTTGATATCTACTTATCAGATCTCTCCACTGGCGATTAAAACATTTGTATTTCGAATCCCATATGCAGAGCGACATGTGTCAACAACTATTTTTGTATAATTTATTGTCTATTATTTAAAGCATCGAAGTTCACTGTCAATAGTCCAAACAACTATAAACGTTTCATCTATGTAACTAATTGTTTTGCCCTCTGGCAAACTTTAGCGGAGATATGATGCACTTTTTAAAACGAAAATATTTTTGATGTGCTTATGATTTGAATATGACGTCATTCTTCCCACGTTTTTATTCAAAAATATCTTGTTATAACGTAATCTGGCTTGCAATCAACGAATTTTATAAATGATTTCAATCTTAGCATTGAACTATCGATTTTTAATAAGGATTAATAGCTTTTTTTTATGACGGAATAGAGCCGCAAACGACCTGACAGATCACCTGGTGAAAAATGAATGCTGACCCCCATGAACATTTGCAAGATCAGAGGAGCTACAAAATGCGTTGCCGGCCTTTTAGGGGGAATGAATGGGGAAGGGGAACTGGGCCTCCTAATAATATATACATAATAATAATAGCTATGGCCTATCGTTATACAAGCTGTAATTATATGTACTTTCTATATAACTGTAATAATGAATTTTGATTTGACTAATTTTTCATATAGGTATTGATAAAATATAAAATAATTATTTATCTAATAATTTGTTTTTTTTTTTTTCAGTTATTTTAATTGTTACAAACAAATTAGATAATGTATGTCTATAAAAAACGATACATTCGATGTTTTCATTCACTTCACTTTTCACTTTTGCTAGTTTTTTTTTCAGTATTTTAACTATATTTTATTATATCAACAACCATTAAAATAACAATAAATTATAATTACAAAGTATAATTCGCTTGCCAAATAATCGCACGACGATAAAATTATTGTTTTAATTGATACAAACGTTATTTTTAATTGGAACACTCATTTGCTTTTTTCCATTACGTAACATATTATTATAAATTAATGTAAATGTTAATTGATATCCATTTTTACACTAACGAATGATATTGTGACTTAAATACAATATAAAGTTAATTTTGTATAAAAGTTCAATATGAATTTTGGCATAAGAACTGGAAGCTTTAAAAAAGTAAAACAGAAAAATTTCTGTTAATTTTTTATTCTTCTCTAAAATAATTAAGGTGAATTTTATTCAGGGCTCTCCTATGTAATAAATCTAAAATGATACTAGCGAATATTCTTGATAAACATAACATCCGTGGAAGTAAAAGACTTATGAGAAGATATTTAAAAACTTTATGTACAAAGTCCAGGCGAGCGAATTTGCGATCGTGTTTAAATAGATTTCAACGTATGTGAAGAATTCTAATCGGTTTGTCGATGCTATTTTCATATAAGAATTTAAGCAATTAGATTAATATTAGTTCGCAATAAATATCTCGTAAAATATAGTCATATAAGTTTCCGGCGTATCCTCAGTTGCGGATGTTAGAGTTCTGCTCATAGATTTCATTCCTGTTGAAATATTTATTTATTTATTTTATATATTAGTGTGCGATGCCCGTTTTTCTTGAAAAAAACTTTACCAAAACTTTGTGGAGAGCACTATTTCTACTTAGTTTCACTATTGCTTTAATATAATTATTATTACGTATGAAAATTTTTCTTGTGTTAATTATTTATACTTGCTAAGCGTTCTGGAAATCAAATTGTATCCTGACTAAATCTATCAAAAACTATTTATATCAAAATTTAACTAGAGCAGCCGCCTAAGCACGCCAAAACTGTAGCTATTGATTTAAGATTATATGAAAAAATTAATTCTGAGTATAATAATAAAACAAATACTAATGAACCTATTTTAATTTTGGATCACACTTAAATGATCAGATACCTAAAAGAGGCGTGTTATATTTGTTTATAACAACGATATTACTCACGCATATTTACGTTACCTGAAACTTGTTATAAATAGCTGCTTACTAAACTTCATTCAATGACAAAATCCAGCATTCAGTTTTAAAATAGCTTTTGGAATCATTGATGCGGTTTGATTTTAAGGTCTCTCAACCTAGCTGTGAGATAAGAATAAAAAATTAATAAACAAACATTTTTAAATTTCTACTATAAATAATCATTGCAACTTGAAAAAGACTTTTCAATTTAAATTATTCCTACAATGTGAAAAAAAAAATGAATAATAAATGTAAAAATATGACTTTTACTACTTAGTGTCAACACGAAAATTTCTTGTAATATCCGTTACATATATTTCTTTAAGTTGTTTTTTGAATGAAAATATGATTTAAAATTATAAATAACCATACAAAGCGGGCAAAAGAGTCATCAATGAAAGCAATTGCGTTCGTATGGTTTGTTTACGTTTAAACTGCGCACGAGCTACGGGACCGTCACGTGAACGTATGGCTGCCATATTCGATACAAAATAGGGATGACTAATTGGTAATATTATCTAAGACAGTTTTTATATTTCATGTAACAATAGATTATACAGTACCAACTGTCTTCTTATGTAACGCGCAACAATAATTAATTTATGTATCTAAACACGTGTGATCGTTTGAATATTTTTAACACTATAATCTATGGACTATGTTAATCATATTTATAATTATTTTAGTACAATTGGGCATTGTAGATACACGTCGATAAGAACTGATTACAACCAATGTTAAAGTTGGCTTATACATACATATAGTAGTAGTAGAGCTATACGTAACGCTCAATTCATTATATTCATATTATTTAAATTAATATTAAATAATTCACGATTCGTAAGTCGGGTAAAGCCAATATGAATAAACTATACTTTGAGTTGAGTTTGAGTTTGAGTAATTCAATAAAAATATTTTTCGTTTAAAGTAAACAAATTTGAGATTATGGCGATCCTATTGGAATTTTAAAATAGCAATGACGGGACTCTTTCTCGAATCTGCGTCATACCGATTACGTACATGATACGGACATACGTTATATTTTTGTTTTTAATCGAAAATACACTAAAAAAACATCAATGAGAATAAGAAGCAAACCTGTAAACACTTTTGAAACAAAAATAATTTATTTGAGCAGTAGGGTAAATAGGTAAGAAGTGTTTAACATGACGTTTAATATGATGTATAAAACTTTTACATGCTTGTTCATAATTTAGTACCTATCTACAATGTACATTTATTACCAAATAATTTATGTATACATTTATAGATAGCATGGCTCTTTTAGCATATGGCATGTATGTAATAAGTATATTATATTGTTTTCGTTGAATTGTATCCGTTTTTCAGTTTCTATAGTTTTCTGGTAGGTTTTGATAGATAGACGAACTTCTTTATTAATATTGTCACAAATAAAATTGACAAGTAGGAAAAATATAACCAAGTGACCAAAGAGAAACATTAACTTTAGATCGGATGGTATTATCATTATTAGTGATCTTTTACAAACAACCTCAGGCTTTATACGGCCTACATTAAAACTTAACAAAACAGATCTATCAGTCAAAACTCGTAAGATTACATATCCACTAAGAATTTATTGTTATAAGAAAACGTAACATTCCTATTGGCATATAAGAATAGCGATGATGGAATAGTAGGTACCTAAAGCTTTAAATCTCGCTTGTCAACCGCGGCGTGCATAAAATCTGTTTACAATACAATAACGAAGCATCTGTGTTGATTTCTAATTTAAGTCACACGAACACGTGTATCTTCATATAAATATAATAATATAGAGTCGTCATATCAATGTATAAATCTTCCACGATCTACATCGAAATTATAAACGCGAAATACCTCTGTCTGTCGGTCTGGTATGTTCCCACCTTAAACTGCTAAACCAATTTTGTAGATCATTAACATGGTGATTGGTAAGATAAAGTGAGCCTATTCTTTAGTGCGATAATTGACATTGATGCAAAGAAAAGCTGGTATGATATAAACGAATAAAAATACTAGGTTTTTATAGAAAAGGAGCTCATCGAAAACTACTAACAGATTAGATATGTATAAGACATGTTATAAAATAATAAAACCTACATAGCACATTTAGGTACTTATATGTTGTTTATTTTATTAAAATAGCCAATTATACTAACGTAGTGGCAGAGTAAACAAGCCAAACCGAAAATTAAGTGGAGTGTTTTTTTTTTTAGTTTTATATAAAAACCACTGGCAACCTTGAATTCAGTTTACAACGATTGCGTATACATAAACATAACAGATGTGTAATGTGTGTTATATTACATTAAAAAAAACAGTAAGAAATTATAATGACAAGGTAATAAGGTTTTTATAGGTGTACATCATTATTATTATTCATAATTTAATTGAAGTGCAAAAACACATAATTAACCTATGTACATAAATATATGTATATCTTTTACGTCCAATAAGAAGTTATTTTGCTTGTTCATTCATGTAATGAGAACTTCAGATTTTATCTATCTTATTAGCACCGAAATTATACTGAAACCAAATCAACAGCAAGATTTTCCATGAAAATGCATCCCTATAAGACAATTTCCATGATATTAGAAACCGGATACTAGAGATTACTGAGCATAATAGAGAGATATAGCTGATCTGGTAACGAGTGACGTGTGTCGATATGCGTAGGAAGACAATACACAACGAAAGCAATCACGAACGACCGCCAGTCTACCATGACCCCTACCTCTTCTCTCTCCGTTAAAACAGATCGAAACTAAAGGGAACTTTGCTAGCAATCGCAAAGGTCAAGTTACGTTAGTCATGAAACTGTAATACTATATCGTCCGGCCTTGCTACGAATAGTGCCCGCCCACGCACGGACAGTGAAAACGATGCGTTATACGACGCTTCAAAGACTTTTTACTATAGATACATTTCTAAATTTTACCTTTACAAAATAATAAAATCAATTAGTCGCCTTAAAAACGAGAAAATTCTAATTTTATTTAGTTTTTCGAAATGTCCTTATAAAGTTATAAAACTATCTACATCGATACACTTGTTTATCTGTAACTTTTATTGATTTGTACTACATATGAGATACAAATAAATCTCCTCAAGAATTGAATGAATAAAAAGCCCCTCAAGGAAACTCCAAGGCATCCGCTCACGAGTTGACAGCTTGAGATGTTTTGAAGAGAAGCCGGAAACGCGTCAGTGTATCGGACAGCTGTAGATGGCGCCACAATGGGAAAGTTGCGCGATTCCCTCGGCAACAACGTGAGTTCCACCGCTTCCGGGCGGGAATTTTGCGCATAGAAATGGCAACATTAGACATTGTTACACAAAACTTTTACAGTAATGCTCTCCGCTGCTCGCATGCTTCATCCAATATTTTCGGGAGTACTTCCCGTTGGACAAGTTGTTCGATAAACAGAAAACTTCTTATTCTATTTTCGTATCACCGTTGAATCGTAAAGATAGGAGGGATTTTAAAAGTCTTAGATTCAGCAAATTGAGTTTTTAACATAAACACGTTTCCATTAGAGAAACGAATTTGTTTAAGGTTAAAATATTTTTAGCTGGAATGTTATGGAAACATTATTAAAAAAATGAATAAAAAGAATTTTGATATACCTAATAAATTATTGCGTTTAAATGTAGCAATTTTACGAGGCACCACTAACAATTTATATTTTCAATTACTGACGTACATTGTATAGGATTTCATTCATTTTCAAGATTGACGTGCCGTTAGCAGGCAAATAGTACCGATCAAGTGTACACAGGGCGCGTCATCGCAAATGTTTGCCGTGGACAACATACCGCTCCGATGAGCAAACGCATCACCGTTCTCACGTAGATGTTTGCTTTATTTGTTACTGTAATGGCCGATTTAATTGCTCCATTGTAGGGCAAACTGTTTGTTTTAAACGCCTGAAGCACACGGTGTTGTCAGTTGTAAAATATGAACCGTGATTTGAAATAATTGCTCTTCACACACTATTGCACTAAATAAAATAGACAATTTAAATTAATAAGTTTTAAATTATCTAACGTATTTTTTCAGGGTCATGATTTAAAATGGCTTAAAGAAGTTCACACAAAATTTGAACTTCTTTGTAAACAATTAACCGAATGGGAAATTAAACAAGTCCATAAATAAGGCTATACTATTTATATAGGAAAAAATCAAATAGTCATAAAACAGCTATCAAATGTACATTTATCGTCGTTGTAGGTCGCTGCGAGTGTTCTAAATAAGATTCACCGGTGGTCGGCTTATATCGTAATCTACGCAATAGATACATAGCAATAACATATTGATTGAACCTAATATGAAAAACATATCAAATAATAAATACCCTAATGGTAGTGACTTAAGTAATTACTGACTTTCCGTGACTTTTACTTAAAATTACATCCATTCTGGAAATGGCAGTCGTCCGATAATACATTCACTACACGACATGATGTTCCAGACAATTATTAAACAACATTAACGCTCTAGATAAAACAATCACAAAAACTATAAGCTAAGAAAACGCCATAACTGCTGTATTAGGTTACCACAAAATATAGGGTTATTGTTATCATCACAGAGTATAAAATTGTTCGTAAATTGTCCTCATGGAGAGAATTGTTTTTCTTTCTGGCAACAAACGGCAATCGGTGTAGGGTATAATTCAAAGATGGCGGCACGCGTCGCGCTCGTGTCGGAAGCGACGTCCGGAAGCGCGGGAACGCCGCCCGCACCCGCCGAAACAATACAATCGTGTAAATTGAAATAAATTGATGCACTCACATTGTTTTGCTTACACTACCTCCTTGGCTGGCTTAGTCTTTAAAAGGTGAAAAATACGTGTTAAAATCCATTTTATTTATAATGATGAAACTAAGTTAAAATGCTCTATCAAATTCAAGCTGCAAAGTAGAATAGAGATAGTGTTTACACTATTTTAAAATTTATTTACTATCTATAATGACTATATAAACTGTATTTTCATTTGTGTCATTATAGAAAAGAAAAATGATGTTTTTATAATTTAATATGTAAAAAAAATAAAAAGAAAAATATACCATACAATAATGCCACCGCCTCTTCAATACTTTAAAATGTAGCATTTTAAATTAATTAAACTTAACCGTACCTTCATGGATCGGTAAACATTAAATGTTATAGAACATCAATATTTGTATTACAACATTACCAAACATTTTAAACAAACTGTCGTAATTAATAGCTCCCACGGGTGTTAAAAAACAGAGGGTGTATCATTCTCGCGCCCCCGGTGACTCGTCGCGCTAATTACGCAATCAGTTCACACAATTACGCGTCACCCACGCCCCGGATTACCTGCCCGGGTGACGTGCGACTTATCAACACTAAGATCGTTTTGCTTTCGATGTGCTATCACTGCATGCAATTGCATTTAGATACGTTACACTCTAAATGCAATCGGTGAACTGTTTTTGAGTAAGAATAGATGCCTGTTTTTAATTCGCCATCGCCGTCTTGAATGTGAGGTCACGTAAAATGATATGTTTAAAGTAATATTTGCAAAGAATTTGTCAACTTTAATTAAATTTTTTACCTGTTCAGAGCTCAATGAAGGTGCCTAATTTGTAGTTATAATGAAAAGGGTACGTTTTCCTATAGACTGTTTACCTATTTATTGGCTCAAACTTAATGGCTTACTTAATGAAGAAAAAAAAAACTAAAATCTGATATAAATCTAAGGATCATTAAGTAGATGATAAAGTGTAAGGGAGAGCCACTCCCTTCTTTCCCGCAGCATTTATGGCAAGACAAGATACGTTAACGGCTTGTTTGTGTTTGCAAACGGATTGCTACACCACGATATGAATTAGCCAATAACAAAAACTATAGAATTACCCATCGTAATATGAATTATTTTTATTTTTAGAAAAAATCTTTCAATCAGAAATACTAGGTATTTAGTGAGTTGTCTGATATTCTGAATTCTGTAGGTTGGGGTATTTTAAAATACCTGTCATTTTTATGACATTTTTAAAAGTAGTAAAAGCAATAGAAAATAATTTAAAAAAAATTAACATTAAATTACTTTGAGGCATCATTAAAAAGTAACACCTAATCACTATTTTCTAGAGTCACTTATTGCAATTATTAAACGCACAATAATTTACAACAACGCACAACAATTTAACAATTAGATAATATTGCAATAGAAATGTTTTACTTTTAATGCAAACTTTTCCACATCTTCTCCACAGCGTCCTCTGCTTTGGAGATGACAAATACGCATCGGAAGCGATCCATTTTGCCGGGAAACGGTGCGCAGGAAGTCGATTCGTCGACCACGAATGTTGCCGGCGCCATAGTTGCCGCGTTGTCATTGGAAAAATTGTTTTTATCCTTTGTTTTATATTAATGAACATTATGAAAATGTTGCTAGATAAAAAAAGTTTTGTTTTCAACTTTATTATAATTTTTCAGCTAATGTTTTGGGGTGATTCGGGTCAAGAATATATATAGTTTTTAATTTTCATAAAGAATCCTCCTGATATCTTTCAAAATCTTTGAGTGAAGGATACCTATTTTAACTTCATAAATTAATATAATAAATAAGAAATAAATAATGCACAATAACGTTTCTCTAAAAAAAATATAACAATCATTATATACCTATCTGTTCACTTAGACAAGTTTTCAGTTTTCCATGTCCTGAATTTTGTACAAAAAATTGACAAACGTTAACCGAAACTCGCACAGCTGTCTTCCGACCCGCCTCCCTGCATCTGCACATGTTTGAAGAACTACTTAAATAAAGTTTGAAGATCACATAATATACATTAAACAATCATATAACAAAGTCGGTGCGTTGCGAATCGAGTCAAAGGAAGGTAACTAAACAGTTATGGGGTCGCGTGGAGGCCAGGTGCTATTACAGAGTTATTTCACGATGACAAATTATCATCATTGTAGTTTTTAGACGACCAGAATTTTGATAGAAAAAAATTATAAAAGGTCGATACTTTTTAGAGTAATATAAAATGATATATGATCTATTTGACTCTACTTTATAGCGTAAAAATCGATTGGATTAAGCTGCTCTTATTAAAGCTGATTAGTTAATGTCCAAAAGTTTTATCTTTTTACCTTTGCACGGTTATTATTATTAACATTATTAAACCACATATCAAATCATACAAATACATATACATAACTAGACAATAAAATAATCAATGATACTTCTTCCTAGCATTTTCTCGGACTTAACCAGGGTCTGCTTTATTCTAGCCTAGGTTTTTGACAGGTTACTGATTTTTTTACAGAGCGATTGCCGGCTGACGTCCGCAACCCAAAGGGCAAGCCAGTAACCATTTAGACTAGAAAATTTTACCTACTATGAGTAACGACCGTTGTCAGGTGATTGTGATAACAACCGGGACCGACGAACGACCTAGGAACGAATGTTTATATAAATACAAACATCCGCCCCGAGCGGGAATCGAACCCACGACCACCGGCGTTAAT
>DVXP01000626.1:0-18944 GCA_018235645.1 Junonia grisea | reverse complement strand
CCGGCAACGCATTTTGTAGCTCATTTGGTGTTGCAAATGTCCATGGGCGACAGTATTCACTTTCCATCAGGTGATCTATCAGCTCGTTTGCTGCCCTATCCCATAAGAAAAAAGGTACAGTATCAAAAATGTCTGTCGGATACTCTAGTATATTATAAAAGTTATAAAATATACATGTTAATAACGAAAGCAAGCATTAGGTACAATACAGATCGAATACAAAACTTCTTAATTTTAAGCCTAAAGTAAACAGAGGACACGAGGACCCAAAACAAAACCGACATCTCATACTAACCCGTCAGCCACTATCAATCAAACGACCTAATACCCAAATATCTAATGGCTAACCCTTCGCGAGTCCATAGCGTGTCATTTGTTATGGTGGAATCCGCACCGCTTCCTTGATATCTCTTATTTATTGTCAAAACGCCAAATGCGCTGGGGTGGGTACTATTTGTCATTGGGCAAAGCTTTTTGGACAAGTCCCCGGACCCGACCGATGAATATGTTTACGGTATTTTGAATATGTTGCTTATATTATTTTGTCTAATGTCCGTTAGAAGTGATCCTTTTGAAGTAGCTAAGTATTGGAAGGCTTTACATATTTTGTGTTAAGGAATTTTTGAGTTGGTACTTAGTTTATTCATTTTTATTTGATATGTTAAAAAGCGTCATTGATTACTTTTTCATATTAAGTGTTAATACTAAAAAACATTCACCACATAGTAAAATCTACTAGTGGTAGCTTACGAAACTACGTTCAAAGTATTAAATAAAGAAAGATCTTTTAATATTTTCGCAGAGTTAGTACTTCCATTGCGATTAGACATGTCCCAATTCACTTATGTCAATCAACAATTGAAATTTTGACAAATGAAAACAGAATATCAGGAAATTCTTGACTATTTTTACCTGACAGCGTCAGAAGTAGGGTTATTGATTGCTATTCATCAATCAGATCGTAATCATGAAAATCATACTAAATTCAAATTACACTCGAAATTTTCGACAAACAATGCCAAAAAAATTATTAAGATTCAGTTCGACACAACGCGCGCTATAGCATGCTATTCCGCGCTATACCTATAACACGATTTCTGACGATTCAGACCCAAATCTCTTACATTTCCTCGTATTATTCATACGTGACCCGTGGCAAGTGCTAATACTCGTTGACTTATTGACGCCATATCTCATACACCCTTTACCCTTTGTACGAAATGCCTTTTGATATTTGAAGTTTTCGATGTATTGGATATGTATATGTTTTTAGTTTTATTTTTTATGATATTAAATTGAATATGTACAAATTTTATGGTATGATAATTAGTTTTAAAGCTAAATAAATATTTGAGAAAAGATTAGAAATTTGTTAGATCTTGACTCATAGAACATGTACAATTTTTAGTAGCGTATTTTGAAAGAATTTTAATACCTTTAGGATTTTATTCATTAATTGTTAAAATAAATGTAGTTCGTTGTGATATACATTTTATACTGGTATATATACTATACGTATATAATTACATATCGTCAATCTAAATGTGGCATCTCGAAGCTAACATCTTTTACCTTTTGCACTTACGAGGAATGAAGGAAAATAATTATAGAACTTCCATTTTTTACTCAACTAAAAACAACATCATCAACCGCTATAAGACGACAAACTTTAAAAACCTCCAAATGATCACTCGAAGTGTAACATTTGATATCAAAATATCACACAAATCACATTCAAATACATCAAGGGGTGGATTTGCATAGGGGTGAAGTGACAAGAATATATCGTTGTCAAAGATTCCGAGATGGTTTTGTCGTGTATTGCGATATTAAATATAATCGTCGATTAGTGCGAGATGAATTTTCCTGCAAGACATATATAACTGTCAAATTAAATTACTTATTTACCCAGGGTGTTCTAAAAAGCAAGGGTCAGAGTTAATGACCTCTTGATGTTCCATTTTTCTAATACAGAGGATTCTAAAATGAAATTCAGTGTGCTGACTAGACCTAAAAATTAGGAATTGACTCTTTTCAACGTGTATAACGTTGAGTAGTATTTTGAATTATCGATGCTAAGAATTTGAACAGTTTGCTGAATCGCATTTTTGATCACACCGATGAAGTACATTTGCTTAAAATAAATATTTAAAAGATGATAATTAGATTCATATTTAAACATATTAAACATAATAAGTTTTTCACAAAAAATTAAACCGACTTCAAAAGTAAACTGAAAAGCTAAAAATAATCTTTTTACTCTACAACATTTTGAAGTCGTTGCCAAGAAGGTAAAATATATTAATTCGGTGTTTTAAAAAGTAGGATAAATAAAAAGTATGCATGTAATATTATTATTGCATAAGTTTTTTTATACCACTAAGATGGCACACAAGCATACGGCGCGCTTGATGGAAGGCGGTAACCGTCGCCTATAGACTCTTGCAACACCAGGGGTATCGCTTGCACGTTGCCGACTCTGCATTTTTTTTAAGTTAAAAATAAGTACACAGCTTTTCCTAATACGACCGACCCTTAGAGTTTATTTCCGAGAAATAAATAAACCCTGCATACTATCATTGTACTCGCATCGTATACAACATTTCCAAACAAACACACTTTAACCAATTAAACACACATGCACAACTATATACAAAATTAAATACACAACAATTGACACAACACAACAATATCCAATTACCGTTCATTTTTCTTAACCAAATCCTCGTGACGTGTGCCCGGGTAAGGGTTAGTAATCGTCCGGTGATAAATGACCGGCCGGTTGACAGGAGAAGGACTTAAAGACCCCCGGGTAGGCGGGTGTCGTACTGAAAGATAAGTGGAAGATATCGAGGGAGATTATACATGAAATAGTCTAATTGTGTGTTTTAGTGGAATTTAATGTGTTTTTATGGCTAGCCAATACTTGCGTACAAAGCTTGGCCAAGTTTAATCGCGTATAAAATTAATCAGCAGTGTAGTTTGGAAGATCAAAATTATTGAAATACAATATAATTTGAT
Organism: Junonia grisea; assembly: GCA_018235645.1. Classification (NCBI taxonomy): domain Eukaryota; kingdom Metazoa; phylum Arthropoda; class Insecta; order Lepidoptera; family Nymphalidae; genus Junonia; species Junonia grisea. Next base: position 15,923 of record DVXP01000626.1, on the reverse strand, counting down.
ACTTTTAATACTAATATTACTTTGAAGGTTAAAAAATTCAAACCACTTGTTTATTGGTTAAGATAATTGTGTATTTTCAAATTGTAGCCTAAATCTTGTCTGATAAAATGCGTATAACATTGAAAGATTTATATTTATAGAATAGTAACACTTGTATTATATTTTTGTTCCCACCTTTTAAACCTAATAATTATTACAAAACATACAATCATATATATATGCCAATATGCCGAAGCTATAAAACATCGCATCGCTCTCAGTCTACCACCAGCCTAACCCCGGTTAACCGGGTCACAGGCGAGATACAGGTTGCTACAGATAGTCGGGATTGATGGTTCTCGTACCGCTAATGTCATCCCATTCTAAATGTCCGGATGATATTCGGAAATAATGTTTTTTGTACGCATTAGAAAATCATTTTCTTTCGGTATACATATCTACATACTATAGATTAGAAATTATTCAGTTGTTCTTAACAAAATACTTCCTATCTTCAATATATAATTGATTGTGCCGTGAAAATTTAGGTAAACGTAGGTAATTACGCGAAATTGAAAATATTTATCGAATTAAAGATCTTAAGATTCTGTGATCATTCTTCTGTGTCTATTTCTCAAACAACAACTGCATTTTTTTGCAATTTACGTCACATTATTCTATATACCACAGGTTAAAAGACACAAGCCACTCCATCAAGCGTGAAGCTATACTATATGAGGGATTAGGTAACAGTCATAACTTCTTCAAATTTAACGGACTTCCCAAAACCACAACACTTCAAACAATAACTCCATGTTTTTGCAAATTACGTCACATTATCCTATACACCACATAATAAAAACACAAGCCACTCCATCAAGCGTGAAGCTATATAAGCGATTAGGTAATAGTCATATCTTCTAATTCAATGGACTTCCCAAAGCCATAACACCTCAATCCATTTGTATTGCAAATCAAAACCATATTTTCAGCTATTTACCACAGTTTATAAAACACAAGCCACTCTATCAAGCGTGAAGCTATACTATATAAGCGATTAGCTAACAGTCATATCTTCTTCAAATTTAACGTACTTCCCAAAGACTTAACTCTTCAAACCATTCGCATTGTCGCCTATCTGTGCTATACAGATTAAAAAACACAAGTCACTCCATCAAGCGTGAAGCTATACTATATAAGCGATTAGCGCTCGACCGTGCGCTCGACCGGCTGGGCCCAGTCGGTCGGAATGATCCCAGCACGTGGCGCCACTATTAATCCCGATCATCGAAGGGTTAATTCGACAAGAATATTGGATACCATTTTTTAAAATGTGTTGCTGTATAAATATGCAATTTGGACAGTTTGGGTCAATTTGTCCAAGGTATGTGCATCGAAGGGTTGATTCGACCAGAATTTGGTTTTCATTTTCATGATTATAAGAGATGTAATTTTTGACAATTATCAAAATGAATTCAGACAGCTTGGGCCACTTTTCTTATAGATTTGTAGGTACATCAACGGGTTAATCCTAGGAAAAATATTAGATACCGATTTTTTTATTTAATTTTGGCGTTTCAAATTGACACACAAATTCACTCTGACTACTTTTCCTTACGATCGTATAAGGGTTTCCTTTGCCACCATGTGAATAAGAATTTTCAACGGAAAATTTCTTAAAATTAAGTCATAGCCACCCAAATACTAACCATCATTAGTTGAGATGTAATTATGATTCAGTTAATAATAAAATCGGCTCACTTTACTTTTTAACCGACTTCAATCATGAATGAGGTTTCTCCCTCGCTAGTTTATATAAAAAAAAAAAGTTGATATAGAATTCACTCCAAACCAAGGTGGCTTTCAAGTCGGATGAAAACCAACACGAAGAAACCATACTAGATACAATCTTACAAACCTCTTTGCCATAATACAAACTGAAAAACATCCCTAAAAATACAAAATATAAATCTCATCGTTCATATTAAAACATTTCGTCCATTACAATGTATATTTTAAAATGGCAATAAAAATAAAAGTTTTATTGGCACTCCGAAACTCATAACCGAGTTTCAAGAGCGAAGCAAGGATGTAGAAATGGCGGACTGGCAGAGACTGGCAGAGCTTGGCAGAGCTATATGAAGGAGTCGATACGAAAACGATAAATAAGTGGCGTAAATAAGTATTTTTTGGCTTGGGTTGTGGCTAGTTTAGGCAGATATAAGTTTGCTGGATACGGCTTTAGGTATTGTAAATTTTAATAGTGTTTAGTTTAATGTTGTAGAAATGTTTTAAGGTATAATGTATTTTGATATTTTATCAGTTACTGGAGTAACAGCGCAGTGATTAGTGGGAGTAGTGTATCAAAAGAACAATAAGGAAACCCTCAATAAGAAACCGTATGTACGTACGTATAGTAGTAAGGTATGTTATATCTTACTACGCCACAACCAACATGTATTTTATTAATGAATACACCATGAAGATGGCTGAATGTTGGTTGCTAATTTAAATAAAATTTTCTGAATATTTTAGTTAAATCTAACATTTAGTAACATAACTACAATTAATTCTGCATTTAGGCTACAATTTATTCAATGAAAACAACGTATTAAATATATTGTCTAACAATTACAATCAATAAGTATATTGGGAACATTCCTCTATACGTAGGCAAAGGTGATGTCATATCGGAAATAAACAAAATGAAATATGCTAATATAAAAAAACAAATTCTAGAGAGCTCAACATCGGATTTCACGGACCAGGGCGGACAAGTTGGACAATGATCGCTAATGGAGCGATGCAGTGGACACAACTCATCATCCAGCAGTTATTGCCTCACGCTAATGGGATAATACTGAATTGTATCACTATTTTGTATATTACTGTCATTTTTACACAGTGATCGAGGTTGTTCTGATTTGAACGTGTAATTTAATTATTATTTATTTTTTACTTCTGCTAATTTTACATTTTTATCTAAATGCATTTGGAAAAATGTCCTATTTGACATATATAAAATACCAAACTTAAAATAATTTTGAAATAAATTTACGTTGTCACATCTAGAGAGCCCAACATCGGATCGCACGGGGCAGGGCGGGCAAGTTGGACAATGATCGCTAATGGAGCGATGCAGTGGACACAACTCATCGTCCAGCCGTTATTGCCTCACACTAATGGGATAATACCGAATTGTATCACTATTTTTGTTTGTCTCTGCTATTTGTTATTTGTACACGACGGCGGTGGTTATTATAGTTATTATACTTAATTTATTATTACGTATAAAGACATAAAGTATAAAAAATATTTATAAAAATAACCAAATGTGACCAAGAAGTAACCAAAAGATAGGTCTCGGTTATAAGCTAAAACAAAAGGCAAAATGGTGGTGAAAATATAGAAATTCTATCAAAATTAAATCTTTATTTCTCTCATTTAAATTAAGTGTTGATATTGATTTGACACGATAATAAAATCTTATAATTATAAAATCAAAATAAATTTAAATTTAATATTTTAGTTCAGTGTTTAACAACATTCACAGTCACACAAACCCATAGACGATTGATTGATTTTATTATAAGGAAAAAACATTTGCAACTATATCCAAGGGGATTACTGAATTCGTTTAAAATTGTTATGAAAATTAGTATTACATACTTTAAAAATAGTACCTATACACACAAATATATGTATACACATTAAATTTTCACGAAAATCTCTGGGGACGTGTTCCTAGAAAGTTCATGGAAATTGTAAAAATATTGTTAAATTGTTGAAATAACAGTGTTATAATTTTCAAATGTGGTATTAAAAAACTTCGCAATAAATTCATTAGCTAATGAAAATATCAAATTTTCAAAAATCGAATCAAAATTACAATTTTTATCAGTAAAAAATATTAGATAATTAATGCATACCTATAAATGCATGTCATACGTTTGGAGTTCTAATTTGGAATAAAATATTGAACAATATCAAAAAAACAAAGATTTTAAAAGAATTTTACAAAGAAAAAAAAATCATAAAGATAAGAGTTTTTAATTTGCATGGATTTATGCATATCGATTGTTTGAAATTCGAATTTCGAATGAAAGTGTGAACTGAATTAAAAGAAGCATTAACTTCGTTCCATTCTTTAAAAGATTCTTTGTAACAAAACTTGGGTTTATCGGAGCTATAAGCCGGTAAATTAAAAGAGATGTATATTAGTTTTCCCCAGTTCTGGAATGTGATTCAACAACAGCGATACCATACTTCTTGCTTGTCTGTAGTTTAATCTTGCACTTACATATTTATATCGATTCTTCGAATTTTGAATTTGGAATAAAATATTTAACAATATAAAAGGAAACAAAGCTATAAAAGAATTTTTGTAATAAAAGTCGAGATAACACTATCTTTGAATTTGCACTGATTTAAATCGATTGTTCGAAATTCGAATTTGGAATAAAAGTTTCGACAAAATTGAAAGAACCAAACGCGATAAAAGACTTTCTTCTGGAGGATTCTTTGTAACAAAACTTGGGTTTATCGGAGCTATAAACCGGTAAATTAAAAGTGATGTATATTAGTTTTCCGCAGTTCTTGAATGTGATTCAACAACAGCGATACCATGCTTCTTGCTTAGCCGTGTTTTAAACTTGCACGGATTTATATCGATGCAGTCTACGTTCATATACGGATACTAAAAAATTTTAAAAATGTTACAAAATACATCCAATATGATGGTCAAACTTATGTCCAGAGAACGTGAAGGACTACTGTTTGCAAGACTTTTGTACTTCAAAAAAATTGTATAGAAAAGTTAATTTACGTATTTCGTATTTGAAATTGTTTTGGAAAAATATATTTTATTAATAATAATTTGAATTTTAGAATAGTTACTCTCTGGGTGTAATGTAGTTGAGATGACCATTGTGATAGTTTAAATTTATAATATATTTTCTTGTATTATTTCTATTATATCTATAATTATTTGGACAGCAATAAACAAAATGGTACGTTAGACGAGAGATGATGACGGGAGCTAATTTAGTATTGTTTTAAATATTTTGTATTAATTTTTCTCAATGCTGGGTCGCTGTAAGTTACAAATATCGTTACAACCCGTTTTTTAATATATTTCAAAATATAATTAGGTTATAACGAAAATAATATAATATCCAGTAATAGAGTACTCTCATAATAATTTGGTATCTATATGCGTGCGTGGCACATTAGGGCGGTTTCACACGAGCCGTGATGCAATCCCGTTATAAGGCCACCAGTCGCCATACTTTATGCGCACTCACAATTAGTTGCCGCGAGATGGCAGGTGAAACTATGGAACAGCGGAAACTGTGGAGTCGTTTCAACTAATTTTATTTATTTATTAGCTAATTAAAAAATATATAAATACATAATATTTTTTATGAAAAGCAATATTTTGTTTGTAAAATCAAGATTGAAAAATTTGAATACTAAAAATGTTATAAAATTGAAATTTAACTTATACAAGGAATGCCAAAGTTACCTCATAAAAATATTAACAAAATAAATTGATTAGAAAATATTAACAACTAACACATGGTCCATTCCACCCCCTGTTCCCCCGTAAAGCATCTCCCGCAGAAGTCGTTAGTAACAAACTCCACACATTTGTGTCACCGGATACAATCCCATTATAATTTTAAATTTTAACCTCATTATTTATGTTTGCGACCGATCTGCCGCCGGCGAAATCTTTGATGGCCATTTAATGCGGAAATCTTGAGAAAAATTTTCAGTTTTTCAGTAATCTGAAACAGATAAGCTAAAGTAGCTAATAGAAATACAATTCTTAGATAATTCTTAGAGTAATTGAGAACATTGGATTTCCATCACTCCTTTTGCTTCCTATACCAATTTTCTTTTTGAAGATTATCAATAAATTGCCTATAAATAAAAATCAAATTATAGGCAGGCAATCTCAATCTGAGACGAAACAAATTAACAGAAACTTATAGATTCTGACTTCATTTCAATAATTAAAATTCAATATTATTTTTCGTTTTCATGAAATTTCAACAGCTTCTTTAAACATAAATAACACAATTACAAATAACGGATTTATAAAGGACTTTTATATATCACCAAAGGGTATAAAAATTGAGCCTAAAATATCAAAATATAAACGGAAGCCATATTGAAATACTAATAATAACTACAGAAGCCAGTTAATTACAACTTATTTTGTAATCTAAATGTAAACTTACACAAAAATTTTGTATTTAAGTGTGTTATTCTTTTAAAGCAAGCCATACATTAACCCGACGCAGGTCACGACTACAGGAGAAATATGCTCTGAAAGCAATTACGAAAGAATTTTTATGTTAATGTAAAAAACATTGTCTTAATTACTAGAAAAATCTATAGTAAATTGTAAAGAGAGGGTGGATTTCGTGTATGCGAAGCAAGCTGGGACTACTGAAGATATTTTAAACAGTTTTTAATTTAAATTTTAATTATTGTTGGTACCGTTTGTTATATTATTGTAGATTGTCATATTTTGTATGCTATACGTAGAAGTGGTTGAAGTAAATCAAATTATATATTAATGATTGTATTATTTAATAAAACAACGGAAACGTTCTTCAAGTGACAAGTTTCTGGGAGGCCGTGGTATCACTCCGGTCGAGCCGGCCCATACGTGCAAATGCATGGCTCTTCCAGGTTAGGTTATCATGCTGACAAGGAAAAATTACACTATTACGTAGTGGGTGAATCCGTTTTGTTGTCTTTTATACCAAAAACTATGACATTTTCAAACCTGAATAACTGCCTGGCCACTGGTCGTACCTTGTTGACATCTTAAAAAAAAATGATCGTAACACTGTTTACAATAATAATATGCAATTTATTTTTGTTGGCCGGCACTTTTACATTTGGTCCGATTTGACTGATCTGCTTTGATATAAAAATTGTAGTAAAAAATTTCACACGACTTCAGTTGATCAACATTTCCTGGTCAACAATAAAATGTCTATCTATTATGACAATTACTAATGAACATGAAATTAACTCGCTTTAATCTTAGGACAAACTATCCCAGGAGGGAGATGAATAAAAATAATTAATTCTTACAATTAGTAGAGCTGTTTCATATTACAATATAAAAAATTTCATAGAATATCAAAAATCGAATCATTACTATCTCGAAACCGAACAAAATTTCAATCACATTCGAAATTTCTAAAAAAAAAAAATCCAAAGCACACCTGAGCCGGGGGAGCCTGGGGACAAATGGCACAGAACTAATTAAATATAACCGGGAAATATTTTAATAAGTTTACGAGGGCACCTCGACTCGGCTTAAAACAAATATTATGTTTGCTTGCTGTGTGAGCGTTGAATTTTAATATCATTACTTGAGTTGCGTTTTTAATTTTATAAAAGCGCAGGTTTCCTTTTGTGGAGGACCGCGGTTTTTATAATGCTACGGACTTTTCTAGCGTCATTAGCGATGGACATTTTGTAAGACTGAAATAAATTAATTTAGAACTGTACGAAATAATGTATTCTGAGCTCGTGCGTTATTTTATTATGCGGTACAAAGGAATACGATGTATCTATTAGTAGAGACAGTCCAGAAGGGAATAGTAATACAACAACTGTTCATTATACATGTCTCTACTTCCACGATTAATACATTAATGATACTCTATATCGCCATATCTTCTATCGTGACATCAACAACCGTTGCTAGGCAGCCACCAGCCAGCCGCCAGCCAGCCAGGAATCTCGTATTCCTAAGAGTCCCGTTAACAGTACTTTTTGTTAGATTAGAAAAGGAGGAAGTTTTTGTATTTTAATCTGTGAGGTAATAGCTCTGAAGCATGTTTTAGTTCAATGTTTGTTCTAAAGTGGGATTACAAAAGTTTTCCGGAAGTCCCCTGTGTTTGTGTTTACCTTGATCGAACAATTATAATTCTACTACAACTTATTATAAATTTGATAGTTGAATGTGTGTTACTCTTTCATGCAACTGAAAATGTCATAACGAAACTTTACAATGACGTTATTTACAATAAATTATAGTAATTTTGGGTACTTTGTACTATGCTACTTTCTGATAGCTTGGAATCCCGTTCAACTAAAATTTCCTTTATCCCGGAAAAGAAAGTGGGTACTAAAGGAAAACATGAAAGCAATCAGGAACCTATTCCGTTCCCATTAATCTCGCGTAGATCTGTTGGCTTTTAATAAATTAATTGTTCTGTGCTAATATTTACCGATTTTTACCTGAGATCTGCTTAATATTTTATTCAATGACTGACTATCCAACTCCACAGCCATTGAGGAGAAACCGTTTTGACTAGAATAAATTATTACGAGGAACAATCATTATCCAGTGATTCTGTTAACAATCTGAACCAACATTGGATCCGCAGGCACAAGCAAAAGTCCCCGTTCCCCAAGAACAAATGTGATTGCAAACATGAGTATCTGTATCAAGCGGGGATCGAACTTATGAGTCTGTCGAGCGATGATAACGATGCATTACCAGTATGTACCAGACCAGAGCGGCCGTTTAATACTTTTAATTTTTACCCACAACAGAATAGAGTTGGTGTATTCTTTCAGGGTTTGAGGTTATTTGTTTGTCCAAAAAACGGGTTTTTGATACAATATTTTCGATTTATTGGCGACGTTATCATAAATATACTTCACTAGGGGGCGTTATAGTAGTTGATTTCTTTTTATTGTTCACAATTCTTTCGGAAGAGGCTTTAGAAATAATGATCTAGGTGTATTGACAATTATTTTTAGATAGAAATTGTAATGATTCCTCGCTTTAGGGCGCAGCAGTAAGTTATTATAACTATATTTTCAGTTGTTCATTATTTCGAGAGTTTCATAAGTTGAGGACTAGACATAATTAATGTTAGCCATGACGAGTACGGGATAAATGATAAATGATACAAATACCATGGTTTTTTAGGAGAATTAATCATAGTTACACAATATACATAAAATAATTGTGTATTCATTTAGTATAGTTTAGCCCGTATTTTGAGTCAAGTATATTGATTGGTTAAAGTAAAATCCTTAATTTCAGTAGGTACACACTTCTACGTAGCTGACTAATCTATACATAGTTATACATTATTTACTGCTCATGTTAACCACTTAATTTACAAACAGTCACATTATTTTTTCAACTGCCGAAGTGAAAATAACCAAATATTTTTAGAATATCCGAAAAAAATGTTGTCTATTTTTTACTTTAAGTTGGCTACCTATGTGATGTTGGTGACGTATGAATACATTTCATACGTCACATGGAAGCTTTTGGCATTCGATACATTTTCTATCTACTTATTGTATAGAATAGAATCGCTGAACTATATAAATTGTTGGAATATGTATGTGATGCATTTGTATTTAGTAAAAAGTAAGTACTAAGGTAGTTATATTGACTTTACTTACAGACACTTCAATTTTATTAGGTATATGTATAAATGGATGTTGCAAAAAAGGAAGACTCAATAAATGCACGAGCTTCACAGCTCGCCAAAAATGATATTGTTAACATGAATTCATATTTTATCAAAAATATCTGACTTTAACGAAACTCAATCACGTACAGTATAATAATAAAATTAAAGCAGTCCAATTTTGTATGGTATTTTTTAAGCGAAAGAAACGTAGTTGATGTGCGACCTATAAGTATAACAGACAAAAATTTGGAATACGTACCTTGTATTGTCCTTATCATATATTGTCCTTCTAAACATATATTATATTAAATATAATTTTTAATTAATAAAAAAAAATCCGCAATAAATAATCCATATCTATCTTCATATTTACTGCACAAACGATTAATCTGTCGGCCTATCCACTCGTCATGAATTTCGATTAAACTACAACATCTTGTTGAGTAACGATGTGTACACCAATTTGAGAACATCCAAAAGGGTTTACAGACCGTGAAATCGTTCCAGTGGCAACCAAGGAAAATGATGGCGATATATCTTTCCTTTTAATCTGTCCCGAAACGAAGTTGTATTGAGGAAATCACAGTGCCGCGAAGCAAACGTTTTTTGTTCCGACCATTCCATCGTGAATTAACCTTTGTGAAATTAAATTTGCCCGTAATTTACTATTTTAGTTCTATCTGTTTGAGGACAATTAAAACGCAGTAATTGAATTTGCTAAAACGAAGGCTTTAGTTTTACGTCGTGTATTTATGTTAGTTTGCATTCGTTTAACTTGAAAGGGCTCTGAGAAAACTATGTTTTAGAGGTGATTTGTGTAAATTTGTTACAAAATATTTAATACACAACTAAGCTAACGTACTTACAATAACATTAATTTTTTTTTCTATAAATGTAACCCAAGTAGCAATAAATCAACGTCGTAGTATCCTCAACCAAAAGTATTGCTGATAGAATAACACGCGGTGACATGTAACTAACTAATGTATTAAAGTTCATTTAACTAATATTTTGGAGTTAATAGAATTACTGACACTATTCGGAAATGAAATTTATAATAATAATAAAAAAATTGTTTAAATGCTTACGTAGACTGTTCGTTGAATTAACGAAAAGAATATTCTATTCCAAAGATGTGACAGATGTTGTTCTGTATTTTAATCGGATCGAAGTTTTAAAACATCCGCCCGCGTAAAGCTAGGGCGGGCCGCGAGCACTGAATAAAACAATTCTATAAAACCTATTATTTTATTTTCGTATAAATTCATTTCGAATAACTCTTTGACTTTGCGACAGATGAATGAGAGAAAAAGCTGCGATAAGACTTCTTTTCACGTCAGATTAAGTACAGCTACTCGTATATCTAAGTATTTTCATATAAGCTCAATACTTTTGCTTGTTTACTAAAAAAATAAATCGTGTTTGAAAATACATTAATTGGAACAATAGAGTTCTGATTATGATAATGCTACTCGTTACATTTAACGAGATAGTTTTAATGTTATGCGGGTGTACAATGGCGTGTCCTGAATGTCTAGTGTTATTGAAAATTACTATTGAAGTATGTGCTGATCACAATAATAGCTTTTTGTCAATAATTACCAGTTGTAACTCTCAGTAATACTAATATATTTTGATACACTCTTATTAAAATAAAATTTTTAAATTCAATATTTAAATTAACAATACTATTAATATATATGTTCAATTATGTCTTTAATTAATATAAATTACGAATGTATTCCTCTAAGAAACAGTATTGCCTTGGGTCCGACTGAATCTGATACATAAACCGATTACACAATGAAGCGTTTCGCCCGTTGTAGAATGCAAATAATGTCGTAAGCGTTTATTTAAATGTAATAGGTATCTGGGAATGTTATATTACGACTGTAAGTACTATACTGTGTATAGGATAAAAAATTCTTAATTATAACTATCCATTACGTCATAGGTTACTAGTTGTTTATTATATTACTATAAATATAATATAATACCTCTGACTATCTCATAACGCAAAACTAAATCATTGTGAGAAAAAAATTGTAACTGAGGCCATTATATAAATATAATCAGTTACAAAATTGCAAAGAACAATCTCGACGTTCGTAAATTACGTTTTTTCATAAGGCGTTATAAATGAAATTATAAAAATATCCTTCCGCGAAATGGATAATCTCGTGTACCCTCCGTCAAAAATCCTTTTGTTATCTCTGAGTTATTTTTCAGAGAGTTTGAATTCGGCAGACAAAGCGAGCAGCATATTTCAGGACCTAATCTCGTTTTAGTTCGCGAAGGTTTTGGCAAGTTTTTTTTTCTGTTGAACGCGTTAATTCTCCTTGATAAATGGCATTCGGACCTACAGTTTTTAGCGGCAATTACATTCCTAATGGCTGTTGATACTTAATAGGGTAATTTGTTCAATAAAATTTTATTGTTTGGCCGTATTGTGGTATTAAACAAAATAGCACAATACGTAGGTAAATACACCTATTAAAAACTTTCGCACAGGAATTGGAATAGTAAGCTTTACTGTTAGTAGTACGTACAGAAATACAACAAATAGTGGCACTTGTAGATAGCTAGTCAGATCCCCAATTTACGAGTAACAATAGATTTCGAATAAACATCCTCCAACAACCACTACACCCACTAAAGGAGGATCTTTAGTGGGTCTATGAGGCTAAATCTAATGAAGCAGCGTAGGGTGAAAATCGCTACGTCATGTACCTCACTTGCCTTAAATTTTCGAGTTCATTCTAAGAATTATGAAGTCTTAAGAATTGGAAAATAATTCACTACTACTACATATAAGTATATACATAGTTGTGATAATATTTGACTTATTTTATGTGAACTACGACAAAGAAAACAATATCCTTTGGTCTGGACAAAAACATAATGAAACTAAACATAGAAATAAAAACTCGATAAATAATAATGTACAAATTAAATTAAAATCATAAATATTGCTCTTGTAATGTACCCGGCACGTAAAATCAATCAATGAGATTCTTTAAAATTACAATAATTTCCATTATACCGTATTACCGCACACGCAATGCAAAAATCAGAAATCAACTATTGTAACACAGGTTGTAATGTAATGTCGTAAATCTATGTTTTTGTTTCTTGCTCAAAAATTCCAGTAAACTTTTAAAGCGCTAAAAATTATTATTATCTTTTTACATTTAATTGTAAAAATAAAAACTGATTTCAGATTAGCATTTTTTAAGTAAATTGTTTTTAAATGAAATGAAATTAATAATACATTAACAAAATGTATGTGACATTAACATTTTATTTTTATTTTCAGAAATACCAGAAAAATTATACTGACACTATGGATTTGGATTCTTATGACGATGAGGACATCCGACGGAGCCGATATATCCTGCCCAAGCGAATGTACTTGCCGCACTACTTTCGACCAAGAGGAAGGAAATGCGCTACGTGTAGAATGTACTCGGGGTGACATGCTAACAATACCCGTTGATTTTTTAGACCACAAAGCTGAAATTGTGGTCATATCTGCCCCACCTGGACGACCTAACTATCTAACAATTGGACCGATATTCACTCAACCGACGCCTTTTGTTAATCTACGTGAACTCCACATAGTAAATTCAAACGTACCTTCCATTGGACAGTATTCTTTCTGGGGACTGCAAAACTTGAGACTGGTTAATCTTACGCATAACAACCTCACCAGCATCGGAGCTGATAACTTTCGTGGTCTCATAAATTTGACAGAACTACATCTCGACTTTAACAATATAGAACAAATGCCGAGTGAAACGTTCCGACATTTGACTGCTTTGAGGACCCTTAGCCTATCTCATAATCAAATTACTGCTTTGGTTCCGAGACTTTTTCGCATGTTAGCCAAACTACTTTTCTTGGACTTGAGTTACAACCCTTTAACAGATCTTAATCCGGAGGTTTTTAAAGATATACAACATCTACGAATTTTTAAATGCCGGCGGTGCTTAATACGAAGAGTGAACACACAGATTTATCATTTGGTACCAAATTTAGAAGAATTAGATTTGGGTGAAAATCAATTCAAATACTTAACATCAGATGAATTTATAAGTCTACAAAAACTAAAAAAGCTTAAATTGGACGGAAATCAGCTATCAGTAATTGTCGACAATATGTTTGGGAGGAATCGTGAATTACGTATGCTTTCATTGGCACGCAACCGTCTCGCCCTGCTGGCGCCCGCTGCCCTCACTAATTTAACGGCGTTGGTGCATCTGGATATTAGCCACAACAAAATTGATAGGTTTCACTTGCAAACATTTGCTCCTGTCGTTGATTCTTTGAAAACGATAAACTTCAGCGGGAATAACTTATTACTAAACGAAATCGCTGTTGTGCTACAAGTATTACCAGGAATACATGGAATCGGATTAGCGAACCTATCATTGTTCGAGATACCGGTGAATTTTTTCACTTACAATGAACATCTAATATCACTGGATATATCTTGGAATAAAATTTCATTATTTCCTTACAAACTTTTAACAAAAACAAAGTTTTTACAACATCTAGACATATCGAGAAACAGACTCCATAAGTTAAATGAAGAAGATCTACAGAGATTAGAAGCAATAGCTTACGTGGATTTATCAAAAAACCCCTGGCGATGTGACCAGTGTTCTGCAGACGCTATGCTGGTTTATATGACAACAACCGTTCTCAATATGACAATTCGTAGATTAAAATGTCACTCGCCATTACGACTGTACGGCGTATCCTTCGGTGATCTGACACTGGATGGTTTAGAGCAGTGCGCGACGACACATGAAGCACAAATGAGTGTAATTGCTGGACTGATGTTAATGTGCGTTGCGATACTCGCAGCAGTAACTACGGCACTGTGTTGCTCAAGACGCCGTGCAGCACATTACTATACGAACGAGGAGAAGCGACGAGAACACGAGCACGAACATCCTGAGGAACTCCTGGGGCGGACGGAGTTGGGTAGCGTTGCGACGATCCACGCGCCCGTGCATTTAATGACAAAGGGTAGCTAACAGCGCGCTTCCACCCCGCCGGTGCATCGGCGCCCTCTTCGAGTGCCGTTCAGTCCCTCACATCAACCAGGTTCTGCTACTCACCGATCGGCTTCTCTTCGATACTTATCTACTAGTCTCCCGCGCGTCTCGAAAGAGGTTATATGATACGAAGACGATATGGTATAAGACCGATGGACTAAAGTGTTTAATAATTATTATTATGGTAAGTATTATTACGATTGTATAAAAATTATTAAGGCATAGATTTCAAAATTACTGAGAAATATTTTTCTACAATTAGAATTTTATACGTAATGTATAATATTATATGTATAATAGTCACCTGAAACAAAAGTACAGGACATTTATTGGTATTTATAAATGTAGGTAATTCAGGAGTAACGAATTTCGGTAGAGTCGCTTTGTTAAAATATATTATTATGGTCTACTTAACGAGCCTAAAACACTTATACAAATATAAATATTTATTTTGATCACAAATAAGTCGGCTATCAGTAACTATAACATGTGCACATTCACTGACATCTCGAAAATTAATCAGGTCATGGTGTTTTTTAAATCATTCATCATTTTTGAGTCCCTAGACGGCTTTTCAATAAATTTGTTCGATTACTTGTTTGTAACCACAATAATTAGGATATTTTGTAGTTTGGGAAACGAAAGGGTCCCTGGAGAGTTAAAAATTTTATCTCCATGTCCAATGCCCAAGCGAACGAAGTTTCGAGCACAGCTCGGTGTGAATTAATCCGTTCGTGATGTTCATTCATAGAATTTATATTGCTACACTTATAGATGTTTGCGTAGTACAATGTGTTATGTACAATATCTTACACATAACTATTATAATAAATATAATATATTTCAAGTTAAATGCAAAGAATATTTTAATTGTAACACAAAACAAAGTTTTTAAAATATACTTTATTAGCATTCCATGTAGATGGGATCTTGTCCTATATATTTTATAATTTCAACAGTGGAGAATCGTGCGCTATATAATAATGTATGAATTTTCCAACTCTTAAATGAAATATTTAAATTATAAAAAATGTTATTTTTATATTTTCTAAGCTTTACTTATCGGTCTAAATGTTTTATATAGAATTTAATATTTACACTATCTGTATCTGTACCAGTTTCTATTTTATTAAATTCAAAAAAGTATATCGTGTCTACATGGGTGCTTTCTTTCTTAGATTAGTTAAACATAATTCAAAAAGAGTATATACCTAATACTTTACATATTAAGCTATTCTAAACAATTTATTAATTTTAATAAACGAGCTTCAAATAATTGTCTAAATTTAAAATTATTTTATTGAATATCGTTAATATCAGTGCCGGAAATATGGTTGTGCGAACGGTGACCAGACACAGAGTATGTTGTGGGGGGGGGGGGGGGGCAGAAAGGGTGGGACTGCGCGTTTTT
>DVXP01000625.1:0-18952 GCA_018235645.1 Junonia grisea | reverse complement strand
AAAAGCATTTTGTAGCTCCTTTAGTGTCGCAAATGTCCATGGGAGACAGCATTTACTTTCCATCAGGTAATCTGTCACCTCGTTTGCCGCCCCATCCCATAAAAAAAAAAAAAAAAATAAGGGTGATATTCGTAAATTTCTTAACATAAGCCTACTTCGCCCCAATGGGGTATCGCGAACCTTATGGATTCTTACTTCGTTGTGGATATTTTCCTACCAAAAATATAAATTTAAAAATATAAATGCAAATAAATAATTTTTAATTCTTGTATCACTGTCTGTTGGCCAAGTAAAAATTTTGTCCTGTCACCTCATACATATTAACTAATATTTCAAATAGTAATAAACTACACATAACTATTCATAGGTTATGTAGTCAATATTTTCTGGTACATTTTAATGCAATTAGGTTCAGATATTTAAAGATTAAAGATTAAAATTATTTAGATAAAAAATTAAATGAATCCCAATACCCTTAATAAAGTGAAAAACGCTGGACAAATGGAGCAAGGAAGTTTACCGCATCACATTTTATTAGATAAAAAAAACCTTAAAAATATAATATTCTAATTATATATTCAACATTACAATTTAAACTGCAACAAAAAAAAATCTATTAAAAAAGTATTTAAAAACGTTATAACTAATTACACAAACAGAATGTCAGTATAAAAGCGACGTAGCACTGAATTAATACAAACGACGTTTATACGATAAATAATCCCGTTTCAACGCAAGTGCAAAATGTTGGATAAATATCTTGAAGTCGGTATAATGTACGGTTACCAACCGTCCTGTCCTTACCCAGGACATGTCTTAGAAATAGGATGTCTGCGGCTGTCCCGAAATTATAAAAACAAAAATTGACTGTCTGTAAAGTCGCTTTATGGGCGGTAATTTGACGTGATAACGTCAAGCATTACAGTAGTAAAATGTAAGTAATATAATGCCGTACTCACGCTTGCAGGACGGGACAATGACGTCAACTTTTTCGTGCATGCAGCTCGTAGTAACGAGTTATTAGACGTTATCAAGTCTAACAACAAGATCCCTTTACGCAACGGTATCCTGGCTTTGTCTCAATTGTTCTGGGTTTTCAATTTCAAATTTTAGTTTTTTAATATTCGATCGTCACCCTAGCATAATGTGTTAAGACTTAATATAGAAAAGTTCGTAGGAAATTAAAAATTTTCTCCGACCGCAGCCGTCGGGGTGGAGATTAGTTTTACTTGTCAAATGCTACGCTTTTATTATCAACTTGTCCGCACCCACGGTGTGCTTGGGAGGTTTCGATTTATCAACGAAGAAAAATAATTTTATCTTTTTTAGTTTGTATTTTTAATTTTTTAGGTATTATTGTAGGAAGTACTAATAAACTAGAAATTACTATACTAAGATCGCAGATTAATATAACTAAGCAAACTTACAGGCCTATAAAGACAAACCTATAAAGTATATTATTTATGTAAAAATCGTTGTATTAAAGTTTCAAAATTACATCATCAAATAACATCACATTAACACCAACAAAGTAAATAACTAAAAAGTTCCACGTATTGCGATAACATCAATTACTTCCACATTAAACGAAAAAGTGCGTTATAAAAACACGTCTCAACTTTATTTTTCACTCGGAAATTTTCAATTTTGAATATCCAGCTCAACATGATAATCTCCCGAGAACATCGGAAACCTCACCGGCATTATGCAAAGCCTCTATTAAATTTTTAACACCGTTACTCCAAGCCCCCGTCGTTACGGAAACATTAGACATTTAGTATAAAAAGTTATATGATTTTCATGCTAAAGAAACAGACTATACTTTGTAATGGGATAAAAATGGATACAGTTGTATCGCCTTGTTTGAAAAACTACCAATATTTGAAATGTATGCTCAGTCAGTTTCAAAACGTCAAACCATCCGATAGTTTTAAGTTGAAACAAAAGTATACATATACATATGTTATATTAAAATTTTAAACCCTGAAAAAAAGATTCGATGATTCTTGGCTTGCCTAAAAAGCAATTTAAACTTATAATTGTTCTAATTGAAAAGCGTTTAATTTAACTTAAGTACAAGGTATACTTTGATGAGCCCTGTCATCCATGCCATGGCTCCAACTGTCTTGTGAGTTTTAACCGTAACAAAGTCACCTTTAATAAACGGGAACCAAAATTGGTTCCTAAAGGATGACTATATCATGCAACTTAATTCGTTTAAATAGAAGCGCATTTATTATCTGAAACGAATCGTTCTTTAATCCTTATCAACCTTTAGACCCAAATTATGTCAAATTTTCTCGAAAGTGTGAAACAAAAACAATATTTCCGATAAAGAAATAATCTCAGTACATAAGTTTCGAATCATGCAGCCGTCCGTCCTCACTAGGACTTCGGAATCCGGACCTCGCATTTTTCACCCGGTCCCGCCGGGAAATATTAACGCGTTCCCGGGACGCCCCCTAATGCCGGCCCTCCCACTTATCACATTTCTGGCCCCTTAAAAATGTATCATTTCCCGATGTAAACTTCGTTTGTTTACTTTTGGTATTTTAAAATCTTAGGGAAACAAGTTTTATATCAAACTGAAAAGAATAAAGACAGGAATCGTTTTAATCCTGTTATTTTTTATTGTAATTTGTTTATTAAAAGCTATAACCTTCTATCTTTGTCCTAGCTTATTAAAAGTAGTGATTAGTTGATTTTTGCACTAATTTAAACATTATATCAACTAAAGCGAATAACAAAAATTCTAATAGAATAATGACGCGTCCAGGGTGAAACTCGTGACCTTCAACATTATCTAGCGACACGTGTCGTATTCCTTTGAATTGGAAATTCATTTTATACTAGTATTGTGAAGTATTAAATTTTCAAGATCACTGAATCCTCTATCATATTATTTACTCACAAGTGTATATTTTCCTTCAAAGTTACGTTCAAATTAAATAAGCACAGCTGAAAACACATACGAAGACAATAAAGTCACTTCAAAACATAAAATTAGTTAAAAACGAACAATACCTAAGAATTAGCGACAAACACAAGTCACACAAAGACCTTTCATATTTGAAGTCTATTAAAAACTTCGTCAATTTACCCGAGAACCTTCCAGAACAAGAAACTTCACTATGCAAACGCAACGAAAACTCGTAACCGAGGTAAATGTTGTTATAATCAACAACCCAAGTCTCCTGAGAGTTTTCTTTTGAGACAAGAAGGAATTTATCGAAAAGACATCGGTAGGCGCAAGTTTGCGGTATGTAGCGACTTGCGAGAAGTTTTACCGTGTTTTTCTTCCTTTGAACTCGCTGTGGCTTGTTTGATTGTGAGTGGTTTCTTTGTAAGTTTATCATTTGCTCTTTATTCTTTGTATGTGGATATAATATGAGCTAGTAACCATGTTGTGCTTACTTTTTGCTATTAATTAATGTATTAGCTAATATCTTTCAATTTGGTTTTGGATGTAGGGCTTATGCGTTGTGTCGATTTTATAATCTGGAAATAAGTTCGGACGTAAAAGAAAATTTAATGACCAGATGTAAAGATCCATTCTTCCCGAGATTCCTGAATGAAAAGTTAACCTTTTAGGTGATATGATAAACGCATTTATAGGGTAGTCTATAATATTCCTCAAATTTTTAACCTCAAATTATTTACTCTTCCTTATTAATTCCTCAAATTATTGACTATGTGGTCCGATAATTGGTCCTCAAAGACCGTCAGAATTCAAACTTACCAAATTAACTTTTTATTAACAGTAAGAACTATTGTTATCGATAGATAAAGTGAAACACCATAAAAACCATCTAGGACCCTGAATCAGTCTGGCAAAATAAGCAACACACTACGCACTTTAATTTAACAAACAAAATCAGATCCCAGATTTTATCACGCAAGAAGTAATGTACAAAAAGACTTACTCAACCAAAGCTGGACTATTATAAGCAAATGTCACTATAAACCTTACCTTAATGCCCTCGGCCCATATTCCCTCCCAGAGGGTCCTCGTTTGACGCCCTCGGGGAAACTAGAATGAGAGATGTAATTTCTTTCTCGGAATCATAAGGTGGATGCATTAGATTCTCGACTTTTTGCTGTATCTTGATTATGTTCTGCCTGCAAAAGAAAATATTCTTTTAAAGTAAAAATGTCATCTGAACAGATTTTAATCTAGTTTCTTTTTTTTGTTAGTTATAACGAGCCATCGGAAAGGCGCGTGATTTATTTACGTTTCTGAGTGTCTCACTCACAGGACAAAAAACAGCAAAACTTACCTACTTCAAACTGGTTTTCAAGAACAGTGAGATACTTTTTGGGGTACTAGTAGTCAGTACTTCAGACTACGGATTGAATTAATCTGTAACTCAGACGAAATTAATATTATAAAAAAGAAAAAATTGATTGTTCGTTTGTTTGAATTGAATAGGCTCCGTAACTACTTGATCAGTTTGAAAAAATACTTTCAATGTTGTGAAGCTACACTATCTTCGGTGGACATAGTCTATAATTATATTTCTATTACTGTAAATATTCCTAACTTTTTTGATAATATAAAATAGACTTAAGCCCGTCCCATACTTAGCTATAATATATATTATAGCAAGCTACCACACACTGAAAATATTCATTTTGCCTTCATTTGTATGGTGGTCGTCATATAGTAATGTGCAATAATTTATGTTACGGTATAGCTTTGTGACGTCATAGAAATATATATTATAGCTGAGTGTACGGTCACTCGAAAACTTGTATAGAAAATGTATAGTAATATGCCTAGCTATAAATATATTAATATATATTATAGCTAAGTGTGTGACGGGCTTAACTCTATATTATATTATCAATAAAGATTGGAATACCCACCCGCGCGAAGCCGTTTGTCGGCTTGCTAGTAATTATATAATCTTTAAAATATATCTCGCAGAAATAGCTTTATTTTGATTTTTTTAACAAAGTCAGAACATAAAGATATCTCATGAGTACAGTACCTACATACCATAAATTATCCAGGCAAAAACAAAATCTAAATCCAAACCTACAAAACCTAAAACGAATTAATCCGACTAAAATAAAAATCACGCTGAGTCGAATCTTACTCGTACATTTCATGTAATATCGTAAAGAACGAGCCGCTTTCCCATTTCCACGATTTACAGTAATAGAAATATGAGTTAGTGACTTCTAAGAAGTTATCTCTACTGTGTCGTATCAGAGATTTGATTGTTGGCCTCGGGGCCCCAAAGCAGGTCTTTTTTACGACGCTCGGGCTGAAATTTAGTCCATGTTATATTAGAAAACTTAATATTTTATTATGTAACTAGATTTTGCGCGCGGCTTTCTTAATGTTGATTTTGTTTTTAAATGTGTGAGTATACATAAAATAAACCTTCTCCCTAATAGGAGAAGAGGCCTATGCCCAGCAGTGGGATATGTACAGGTTCTTACTTTACTTTTACACCAAAATTTTGTGTATGACTATTTAAAGTAATGTATCTTTAAAATGATACCATAATTTTAAACGAAGTGTCTAGTCATCCGCTAAACGGATGAATAACATAAATTTAGTCATCCGATAATTATTGGATGAATAGAATAATCTTTTTAAAACTCGTTAAAACTGTTCTGTAGTATATTGACAAAGTCTTTATTATTTGTTTGTGCAGTAAACTACTATTTAATCTTGAGCCTTGAATTGGAAGAGGTTACAAATAAATCGGTTACTTAATGGTAAGTGGACTCTGCACTTACGAGTAGACGTTGTAGTCTAAGCGCTAGCGACGTTTCAAACACGTTATTTTACCAAAACAGCCAAGACAAAGAGACATGACACTAGCCAGTTGTAAATGTCGTTAAATTATTAATTTCTGGGTTGCATACAGTTACATTTTAAAACATGAAAAGCAAAGCAAATTCTCATCCATTTCTCATTTATTTAGTCTCGTTATGTAGTGAACACTCTTCCGATTTAAATCCCTAATAATTTTTTTTTTTAATTTTTGAGCAATGTGCCCAATCGATGGTCACTTAAATTTGCGATGCAATGAAAAAATACGATGTCCATACAAACATAGAAAAGGTAAATTTTCAACGTTTTTAGCTCTTTGCCTATTTGCTCTTGCAATTTCTTACATTGATAATGCACTACGTAGTTGATAACATGTCCCCCGTTGCTCCAATTAGACACGTTCGTATAACCTACAAGGTATTGTCAGTTAACGGTGAAGTAGCTAGAGAATAGATAATGTATGTTATATGTTATAGTAATATACAGTTTAATGTTAAGTTTCATCGTGTAGTTTAAGTGTTTTGCATTTTAGTAATGGTTTTAGATTAGTTTCGATGCTTATTCTGTTATGCTGATTTAGGAGGTAACACACAATGTGTCTTAAATCAGTGGGATTACAATTTTCAACTATTATTTCAACAATAGACTGTTATAGATTTGGTTTTTGGGCTAAAACGTCTTCTTCAGCTATTAAAATGTTACGCGTTGTAATAGCAACGATTTTGCACTGAGCACTTTCCCAAGGTTCAAAATAGAACGGAACATTAAATTCTTTACAAATTATTATTATACTTTTTTATATTACTTTTAAGTGCAAAAATCGGGTTATCTATAATATTTTTGTAATAATATTTTTAGAACTACAATGACTAATTTTATAAAAGCACAACTAAATGGAAAGAAATCCGCAGAACCATTTACTTATAAGGAAGCAACTCAAGACGATGAAATCACATACCCTAGTGTAGTGATCCACTTAATCTTGAACCTGCTATAATGTTACTGGCCATACATCAAGTGTTAAACTTACAGTATCAAGTAATTACGTAAGAGCTATTGAGTTCTCAAATCGTCGCAGTCCGTGGCAGTGTAGTCTTTATGTCGAGAGCATTAGGGGCTATTGGTTTAGCTGTACATAGCTTGCCGGAACATGTTAGACAAGATACTCTTGAATGTTTGTACCTTAGATCGTAGTTTGTGGATGTGTCACGTGGCATGAGTTAGTAGAACGCTATTTTGATTCCTTATGATTTAATACGTGTCATGGGTATATGAAATGATGGTATCTATATCGTATATGATTTTACTGTAGTAAAGTGCAGCTGTAATAAAGCCTATCTGTAGCCAACTAACTACAGCTCCCAAATTAACTTGGTTGATCGAAACAGTATCACATATTCTTAGAGAAAATCGGCTTAAAATGGCTAATGTAGTTAGCATTTCGCACCATGAACGTGATAGCCGCAAATCTATCTTTCAACACTTCTCTTTACTTTTCTTAGTCTCTATCTTCCTTTTTTCATTTTTTTGCTTATGCTTTTCAATCTATGAACGCAGTTGTCCATCACAAACTTTTGTACTCCAGTATTCACGAACAGCGGTAAACATATAATAACGTCAGATAATTTGCCTCGTTTGCTTGCTGTATATACCAATGCGTTTCCAATCGTTACGATTCTGTTCAAATGTTTTGGTACTATAGTAGTAGTCTCGTAGAGAAGACTTTATAACATTACTTTGAACGAGTTAGCTGCCATTTATAGAGAAGTTGGTGTTCTAAGGTTTGCGCGAAGCGAGTTTGCTTTCACCACTTGACGACTCGGTATCGATTCGGCAAACATTTGGATAGCCTGCCTGCATACCTGTGCTGATGGACGTCTTAACTATAATTTAATACTAATTTTAGCTTGGTACCTAAACTGTTTGCTGGCCAGTGTTGAGCCGTCACCTTCGCTGAGTTTGCTAGTTCACACCTTTGCATAATTGTATCCAAGTATTTCTAACTATAACCCAAGGTAAAACTAAAATGTAAAATAGGCTACAGCTAGTAATAATAGCCTTTATTTAGATGTAGCTTATTCTAAAATATATTACATAAAATGAAATTTTTATTCCTTGCAATGAACAAGACTTACTCATATGCCAAATCTTAAACCAGCATAATCCTAAAGCAGATAAATATTAAATCGTTTATTAAACGCAAATCATTACCAAAATATAAAACAAAACATCGAAACGACTTAAATTTAACACATTAAAAAGCAGACCATTTACCGGCAAAAAAATCTTGCCGAGAAGTTCATGCAAAAGTTCCAAACATCTTCAGTCATCAAATCCCGAACTGTCGGAATGAGGAAAGATACTTCAGAACGAGTAGGAACAAATTCACTGAAGTTCGAAGGCTGAGATATAAGCCCGCAGCTTGTCAGCTGATTCCGTGTATTATCGTATTAGATTTATTACCCCTCAAAAACTTGGGGCCGATAGCGAAACAGCGGTAAGTTGTCGGTGTAATTATTTAATGTTAATCGTTGATTTGTCACGGGAACACCGAAAGTTTTCGTGTTTCGCAGACAGGATAATTTATATTGTTATGAATGGTGCCTTTTTGATCGTCCCCGGGGCAGCTAGAGTTCGTATTGTGTTGTCATATTTTAAAGTCTTAATGTCGTAATGGATTTTTGTGTAAGAAGTTTCATGCATTCTAATTTTTGTGTGATAAACCAAAATATACGAATACAGTTTATTGTATGGTAATAAAAAGCAGATACAAACTCATGCATGCTTAAGTAACGTAAAAAATTAAGATTATAACACTGTAATCCTTTCTTAAATCATCCGAGTTTTCCTATAGTTTTTTTATCCGATTTAAAATGTAAATTATATATGAATTTATTTTTCTGTAATAAGTAAGTACATATGTATGTATTTATAAACATTGCAAATTATTCGAATTTGCTAACTTAGCATGCAAATAACTTGGTTTCGAAGTAGCTAATACCATATCATTGCTGCTTTAAAATAAACATAAGCTCCGAAATTTTAGAGCAAGTAAATATTTTAGCTAGATAGAAAGATTGAAATATTCAGCAAACGAAGAGCAAAATTAGTGGGAATTACCGAGTCACGGTACATATTAAAACTAGCGAACGCTTCGGAGCAACGCCGATACAAATATTGATAAATGGTGCTAGCCGGTGCCGACGTGTCGCGCGGCGCTGCAGGCGTTACTTTACGTGCTCGGATTGCTGATTCTTGAGACACATTGGTGCATATGCAAGCATATTATGATCATGTGGATTTGTTTCTTTGTAATTATTTGTATTTTTGATTATTAATACTGGTAAACGCCTCAAAATAGTGATGAAAGACACAAATATTGATAAATGGTGCTAACGTGTCGCATGGCGCTCTTACCTCTATAAATATTAAATTTTTTTTAATTTAAAAAAACTTATTCAGAAATTGTAGCCATACCAAAAGAGATCAGTCAGTTATTTCGATTTTCATTTACCTAAAAAAGGTCCCGCAAAATCGTTTTATCTCTATTTAATCTAAAAACCGCAATACAAATTTGTTTGACAAATAAACAACCAAATGTTACGTGAACAGTAATACCAACTTAGCGAACGTTCGCAAATCTCCTGAGCAGTGTGACTCACAAACGATTTAAAGTCACGACGCCCGAGTGACAGCGATGTACCATCACACGGCTGTGACGGAGCACGTAAAATTAACACCTAACGCCCGAAGAACGGGTTTTAATTGCAGCGTACAGTCAGTGACTTACATAGACGTAACGAGGTCTAGCTACGTTTAGCAATATATGGCCATTGAACCAAATTGTAACAAGTAAGTAGTAAGGTACAGAATACTTGGGTTTTGTGATGGCATTAGCATTGTCTTGGCCATATTTCAAATAACCGGTACTATCGTGATATTTAAGATGTTGATATATATTTTATTTTTATTTAAATTCATTTTGCACAAAGAAATTGTACAAAAGGTGGGCTTAACGCTACTGCGATCTCTGCCAACCTTAAGACATACAAGAAAGATTTTAATTATTTATCTATAGATGGTCAAAAAGAGTAAGTATTTAATTTTAAAGCTTTAAATAATTTGATTTAATATCATATACTCGTAAATATAATATTGAAATGTACATAACATAAAATATAAGGGCAAATTATAATATATATTCATACTTTGTATACATTTTTAATTGACGTTTGAAGACCTTGATCACGAGCTAACTAAAATTTAGAGAACTAAGTGTTATTCTAGATTCTTCGATTTGTCATTTTGTTTTATTTTATCGTGTTACTGCCTACTTTGTGTTATTAACGTTCTTTGGGAGAGTTTATCTGAGAAACTTCATAACTAACGTGAAAGTTACGTATATACTAAATTATTCCAGACGATACTACCGATTTAAGCAAAGAGTATAATTTTCCAGTATTAGTGTATAATATGACAAAATATTCCAATATTAAAATATAACATGAGCTACGGTAGAAAGACTAATCTTGCTTGCTTAATCTGGACCAAATGGAAACCATATTTCGTCATTGTTTTGAGAGCCTCAATAGAAGACAGTTGCATTGTAGTCTTATTGTTGCTTCTGCTTTGAGGTTCTACCAACTCAAACGGTTCCAACTTTCAACAACGTACCAACTCAAAGCAACACAGGTAAAATACTAGGACATGTACACGACGCACAAAAACTTTCGTTTCAACAATAAAATATGTATTCCATGCCTTAGTTTGTACACTCTGAAATAGTTCAGGAACTTTCGCAGCTAACTGTACATGCATTCTCCTGCCAGTTGATTTACTACCGTTAAAGGGTGCTAGAATTTTACTGTTAACGTAATTAAACAGCGGTTCTATTATGGAACCGCGTGCTTTGGTTAATGTGGGGATTTTGTTTGAAGAAATTTCTTCGTCTAATTTGAATTATTCTTATGAAATTTATTACAGTTTTATTCTTAATCAGATCTGTTAGATTAATAGTTTTACATTTAGCTATTTCTTTATTAGTTTTCCGTATACTACCATTTTCTCGAAACTTCATCCGCACTAGTATATTTTGCATGCAAATGCATTTATTCTTCTTACACCTTTGGAGTTGAATGTGGTAAAATCCGATCTCCATGGTTCTGTATTATAATTGTTATTAATATAATACAAAATTCCTGCCAAATTTTAGTATAGGTATTGTGTTTCTAGAGAAAATTTATATGATAATATACAAAAAAATATAAAGAAATCAGACTTTCCAACGATAAACGAAATAACAGTACTTTCTGTCATCACCTAATACGAAATATAGTTTAGAGTCAGAAATCTTAAAAAACAAAATATCAACAATGTATCTACTAGGTCATCCCATTCGCTCCTATTATAAAAGGTTTACTTTCACACAAAGAAATAATCTGTTTGTATATATTAAAAGTAGGTATAAATACGGGTATGTATTAGTATAGATTTCTTTAGAAAGATGCACGTAGAACGAAAAGCGGTCCAGTTAAGCGGATATCGCTTACCGAGGCTGACCACGGAGCTGCGAAATATTATTGCATATCGCACTAAGCAAATACAATATTTATGATTATATTTGAGTCTTATTAAGCTATGGTAATTTAATCATGAAATCCAAAAGAATTGCCGAATAAGGTTAGCGAAACTGCAAACGATCAGGCAAAAGAAAAAAGTGTGTCAAGCTATAAATGAAGCGAGCATATTAATGCTTACTGTTTACGAAATTAAAAAGAACAATATTTAAAAATAACATATAAGTTAAAGACAGGCATAAATAAATTAGACTTTTTTCCAATACCCGAGGTATTTAAATTTGGTACATTTACATCAGCTAAAATTCGCAATATAATAAAATAAAATAATAATTTTCAAATGTTGTCCTAATAATGTAGTTTCTTAGACGTGTTTTATGTTCTTCAAACGAAAAGCAGAAAATAGATACAGGTACAATATGTAATTCTAACATGCCGACAATTTATATAGTGAAATAACATGTTACAAACATTTTATTAGCCAACACACTGTAGAATGAATCTATTAATTTCAGTATTTAAAATCGCCTTCTCCATTCCTCTACGCTTGCGGTGCCAGCAATGCACAATGCTTACATCAGCCCTATTCTTCCATAAAGCGGGCAGCGCTGTACAAGCGGTGCCGGTATAATATTTCATTTATCTCTAAAGATATTTCAAAATTCTTTAATCTCGCAGGATTCGCCGTAAACATTCTTCGGGAAAAACAATTTCCTACTTCGCATAGGAGATCGTTCTTGCGGTTTCGCTGCGATAACTTATATGAAAACTTAGCAATAGCTCCATTGAAATCGATACCGTTTTATAAGTTGTAAGCTGAATTTCGTATTAGCTATAACTATTTTAAATACTTTTGTGGCTGCAATTAGTTATGTTTCCTATTTTTCTTTTATTTATATGAAAATAGTAGAAGATAAGACGGTTAGGTGGTAGAAAGTAAATATTGCCGCTCATATAAATGTAAGGAAGTCGTTTCAGTAGGCAATTATTACATACAGAAAACTAATAAAAACTTTTTGGAAACACTTCTACAAGGATTTTCAATATATTTTTGATTAGCGTAGGTATGTAACATTTTTTGCTGAAAAGAGATTTTAACCCCTCATATACATACGAACAAATCACATAGATTGAGTTACCCCCAAAGTAAGTTCGAGACTTGTGTTATGGGATACTAACTCAATGGCACTATGTTTATAATAGATACATATATAGATACACATCCAAGACCCAAGGCAATCAGGAAAGATCGTTTTTCCATCATGACCTGACCGGGAATCGAACCCGGGGCCTTCATGTCGCAGGCAGGCGTGTTGCCACGGAGGTCGTCAGAAAACATTATTACTTACGTACATGAAAACAGAGTTTAGCACTCGGACATCACCATACATTTCGCTAATATCTATATACCGTACTATGTATATTTCGATTCGTAACAAAGCACTTAACTCAGTCATAAAGGCCCGGCCACACCATGTACGTTAAGTGCATACTATAAACGGACAGAAATGATTAGCTACAGCTGACCGCTTGTAAAATTGAAAGCTTTGTCGTGTCCACACAACTACTTAACTTTGATGGATATGGGTATAGAATATTATATTTTTATCTAGGTTGTAATATTTTAAGCACTAGCCAAACTAGGTACTTTTATCCCATTACATTTACAGACACCAAAAGATGTTTTACGATAAAGGTAAAAAACGCACGGGTACAAGATTACTTGGGCAATGAAGAAGTAAGTACTAATAACCAACTGACTGCTGACTACACAGCCCATAACACTATAGAAGAATATGACAACTTATAGATAAACTACAGAAGGTCACAACGAAGCGAACATAAGGTAAAAGTACCCAATCCCGCGGTGCGGTTATTCAAAAACCAGCACCTAATTTCCAGTTATTCGAAAATGCTTTACGATCATATGGTCTAAGTAGCAAAATGCCTAACATTGCATATTGTCTAAAGAGCAATTGGTTTAATTAGAAAAACGTCCAATTATGAAAAAGACCAACAATCAAAAGGTCGTCATAGTAAAACGTCCAATGAGCAAATTGTCATATTCTCAAAATATATGGTCATTTGATCACAAAAATAAGTAATAGCAAAATAGATATTTAGTATAAAATATCTTTTATATAGGTAAACATCGAGACTCTAAAAGTTAGTCCTCTTGATTTTGTAATAAATAAAGACCAGATTATATGCATTTGCATATTTCAGCCAATTTTTGCTTAATTGAATACCTCAGAATTAGGTGGTATTTTTTTAGAAATATCCGCGGAATTAAGTGCCTTTACCTTATCTCCACACGTGTAAAAACTATTCCACTACACGGTCAGTCAGATAAAAGTCAACTGAACGATAGTGACGAATTAATTTGAACACTGCCAGCGACAAAACCCTTAACCTCGCTTGGGATAAAAGTTCAATGCGACTCGCAGATGCCCGAGTCGCTCCACAAATCAAAAGTTGCGCTTGCCACGCGGGTGGGATTGTGGCACAACGGGAGATGCTATTGGCGATTGGCGACAAAATTATTTTTGTCACAGATATAAAATGCCATATTGTATTTGCGACAAAAATTCCTAATAGGAATAGATAATGTGTTTAATATTAATTGGGGTGACTATCATTTTCAAATTTTAAAAAAATATGGCTTTATAAGTAACTGCCCAAAATTACTACAGCTGGGATTGATTTCTCACAAGAATATAAATAACTACTGGTACTAAAGAACAGAATTGTGGTATTATCAAGTCTCAAAATGTTATGCATGTATAAAATTATAGATGCAGATGACCTCACGACGTTTTCCTCTCCAATAACGTTAATTAAATTGCAACCACCGACATAAGCACTAGAAACGTTTGTCCACGTTCGAGCTTCTCTCTTCTTTACGTCCAATTCACCAAACGATTTCAACCTTACAATTAATTAGAAACAGAAACCATTATTTATCGGCGACTGAAAAAATAAAAGTAACAAGAAAAAATTAAAACAATAAGTAAACAACAAAACTAATATTGTTAAATTATTATATGAAAATGTATATACATATTTAAATATAAGATCTTGTTATTATTATTTTAATTATTTCTTTCTGTTTGACATGTACTTAGTTTTATTAAGATTAAAAAAATACATTAATATACCTATATTGGAATGTAAAATGCCATGAATGTTAAACTTTTTATTACTGTGATAAAATATAATGTGTTTGTAATTTAAGACTAGCTACAATTTAATTAAAAAAAAAAATGATATTGTATGTTGATTAAATTATAAACAACTATTATTATTTGTTATTATAAACAAAAAAACTCGATGTATCGCTAACTCAAGTCCACTGGACAGTTTCATTGGAGGCAGAAAATAGGGCGTTTCTTAGTAAGTTGGAAATGAGATGAGAATCCTGATTCAATCCAGACGTCCGTTTCTATAGCGCTCGTTATGTAATCAACTATTAATTTACTATTTATCCCACTTGAGTTATCGCACCATCACTATAGGAAAAGATAACAGTGCATTTTGATACTATTGAGATTGTCACATTTGTGTATTTGACATTTAATTTAAGGACACCTAATGCCGAGGTGTTTGAAAAAACGGCTTTCTAAATCAATAAGTTTCGTTTATAAAAGAAAGTTTTATTTATAAACATTTTTAGAATAAAAAATATAATTCATTGATTAAGCCGTTTTTTCGAATAATTCGGAATTGAGTGCCCTTACGTATATTTATATGAACAGGCAGAATCTCGCAGTAAATCGGCGTAAAGTAGTTATACTAGCTGTGATTTTGATGTACATGATGGAAGCATATATCTACTCCTATGTCTAACACGGTCATTTATGCCAAAAAATTGTGACTCCATGGCCCATATGTTTATGCTGACGGCAGTTATTTCACATGTGGTTTGTTTTTTTTTTACTTCACTTATTTAAAAGATACGAATTCTACTTTTAGATCAGATGTCAGATGTGTATTATTTTGGGTTAGTTCCGAAATACAGTCCACCATGCATCACAGTTCCATCTCGCACTAACATTTATTATTTATTATTTATTTTAATAACATGTACGGGAGAGGCCGCGGACGTGCTGCGAAAGCGATCCCGTAGCCTCTCCGTTTTACGTGATGTGGCGGCCCTCGCAGGGGCTTTTAGTGAGTGCAATCTCACGTAACCCGACATCACCTCCAGGAGTCGGGTATCTATGAAGATTTACCCTCAAACAACAAAAAAACCGTCAACAAAAAAAATATATAAATAACATGTCAGGTCAGACATCTAAACACTTACTTCAAATAGAGCTCACCATTACAATAATCATAAAAAAACAAAACGAAACATAATCTGAAATCAATTTTATTGCTACAATATTTACCACAATTTACCATCAACAACAAACAATCTAGATCTAAAACAGGATAAGAGACACAAATTGATAGACCATCAATTTATATAAACAGGGTATCCTTCACAGTTTATCGTAACACTGAAATATTCATCGCGATATTATAAATGCTCGCCGGTGCTAAACAAATTGTTCTGGATGTTCTGAATAATGTTTTCGATTCCCCCAGCCGATGGTGTGCCGTGACAGACGAGGGGCGGCGGTGTGACGGAGTGTCGGTTCTGGTGCGTTTTGACGTTAGTCTTATGGTGGTAGACTGTATACATTTTGGGCGATACATAACATTAAAATATCATATGGAAGCCATGAAAGGGCATAGAAGAAAATGCGTTTTAAAAATGTTTTTAAACTTTTGACTTTTATAAGAAGTTTGAAAGCAAAGAGGGTACTTTTTCATGTACCCCTGTCTATTACAGTTTATGGTTATAGTAGACTACGACAGGCCAAGCACACCATAATTAACAAATTACAAACACAAATGATATACAAGCATGAAACTAATTTAAGTCATTTGTACTCAAAAAGAGGTACGCGACTAAATATAAAAAGTCATCAAATCGTTTAGACTGTTAGCACCAATACTAAAGTTCCAAAATACAATTTTTTTTTTATTTTACTAGTTATAAAACACATTTCTTATTTTACACTTTATATACAATAAAATGTTTCGAAAGACCAGTAAAAATTGGCACTAAAACTTATCTAAGCAGTTACAATAACTTTATTTATAATAAATATCTAAAACTTTAAACTTTGGTATTGACACTCAATTCTAAACGCGCTTTATATTTTTTACGACTTGCTTTCATTAATATCAAAATTAATAACTCCCCATATAAAAATCACATTGACGGTTGAAACTTTTAACATTTTAATTTAATGTACTACGTTGGTTTCTAAGTAATTGAATACAACAACTGTATCTAAATTTCAAATATCATCAGACAACAGAAGAGTTGCTAAGGCTCGTTAATGAGGCAACGCATAACCAGAGCTTTGAAAGATCTTTGTAAGATTAGCAAGCATTAAAATATCATCAGTTAGTGAAAAGATAAAAGTATGGATTAGAAATGATCTCTCATGATGAAAACAGTGAGGAAAAACAAACAGAAATTGAGGCATTCCATTAAATAATATCACAAAATATAAGCCACATTTAAATATTTACTATTATAACATGGTGTTTCCCTGTTTACTAGTAGTTATACATCTGGTTAACTGTGAAGCTGCGTTGCGAATAATTGGAGGCAGAGACGCGCTCCGAGATGAATTTCCTTTTGCTGTTCGGTTAGAAATCAAGAGACTAATGGAAAAAGGTGATGGACATGAAATTTACTATACACAACTCTGCACAGGTACTGCTTTAACTTCAGAGTGGATTTTATCTGCAGCTCACTGCTATGTCGAAGAATATGAAATATATGTCAGATACAATAGCTATTTCCCAAAAGAATTGGGCGAAATAAGTCCTGTACTGGAGTTTAATATTCATTCGCATTATGAGACGTATGATAGAATCGAACAAAATGATTTAGGATTATTTCGCAGTCGAAATATACGAATTTCGAAATATGGCAAGATCAGTGCAGTCGACTACAGAACTCTACTTGGCCACGAAGTAAATATTCTTGGATTTGGAGGAACCAATGCAACAGATACAGCTAAACCACTGCAAGTTTTAAACGGAATAATAAAAACTTGTTTTGAAGATGATGAAGACGACAGCCATGTAGATTCACCAATGTGTATTGCTCGGTCGTGCTCAGTGAAAGCGACGATATGTGGAGGTGACTCTGGTGGACCAATAGTACACGCATCTGGTGTGGTGGGTGTCAACTCAGCATCAGCTGATGACTGTGACGAATTCACTACAGACCTAAATTTACTCCAGGAATGTCTGCAAGCATAGCAGCAACAGTTAGTCATTCATTGGATTGGATCACAAAAGTTATTTCCAATAAAACTAGACACTAATTGAAGAAGTAAACTCTGTTATACCAAACGACTTGAATTTTATTAAACCGAAATATATAAACTCCTCGCACTGGAGTTATGTCTTTGGGAAAATTTAAATATTTCAATAAAAAAACTACAATGTATGCCTGTGATTAAAACCAGCACTGCTTTTATAGTATATTGAATATTTTACTTCATTATATCTTGTTTTTCTAAGTTTTGGCAACTGTTCCAATTTCTTTTATTCATTTTTTATTATATTTTGTAAAATAATATTTTTCTTAATTTTCTGTATTACATTAATTTATTGAAATGTAATCGTAAAACAGTCTTCTAAACTTTTGAACCAAATTCTGATGGGTAAATAATAATTAAATGTGTTTGAAGGCTACAGTTATCACGACTTTAATTTAGCCCGCGGCACACATGGTTTTATTCTTTGTACTTTTCATCTACTTCACCTGTTTCAACATTTTTGAATCGGATTTATTAAGTTAAAGATTTGTGCTTAATTATTTCAGAAGTAATGGCTCTTCTAAATTCTACATACGTATGAATGATATAGCAGAAAAATTTTAATTCATTCAGACAATGTGGATTAAATTTAACCGGCAAGAATCGATCACAAACGTCGGGACAGGTGAAGCTCAATAAAAGCTTGTATGCTTTGCTTTGTATGTAGCTATGTATGTATATAAAAAAAATAATTTTCTATTGTTGTGAAAGTTTTTCATTGAATAAGTCCATTTATTAGGAAATCTTGTAAGGGTTGAATTCTTATCATGTAAACTAATATTATTGGAATGCGAAATCATAAAAATATTTATTACATCTCCATTTATGTCATATTTATTATAACAACAATAATTTTAAACAAAATCAATTTATTTGAAAACTGAATTCGGCCTAGAAAACATAAAAAAATCGAATTTAAATTCGCACACTTTATTGAAATAAATTCATACTTTAATATATTTTACAAAAACCTAAATATTAACGTTTAACTTTTATCGTAACACAGTATAAAATATTTACTATTTACCAGTCATAATCACTAGTAATTATAAGTATTATTTTCAATAGTATGGAATTTTTATATTTCTTAGTTGCTTTGCACTTGGTGAGCTGTGAAGCTGCGTTGCGAATTATTGGAGGCAGAGACGCGCTCCGAGACGAGTTTCCCTTTGCAGTTCGCTTGCAATATAAGGTAC